>OY720441.1:276758187-276955780 GCA_963082915.1 Dolichopus griseipennis
GGCACAACTTTTTTTATGGATGGCACAGTTTTTTTGCTAACACTTGCATTTTTTAATATTTCGGCAAACGATACATTTTGACCTACATTTTCATTTTTTAAATTTTTATTGCTATATGTTTGCAATTCAGTACACAGTTCATCGTTCTTGAGTATTGTATTGATGTTTTTATACTGCTATTTATTTTTTCACTTTCCATTTTGAATGCTTCCGTTAATTTATTCATTTTTTCAATTTCATATTTTTGTTCCGTTTTAATATGTTGTAATCGTTCCATATATCTCTCCTCTACCGCCTTTAGTAATCCAATTATTTCCCTTTCATTATTTTTAATAGCCCGGTCAAATTCCTCTTTGTATTCCACTAGATAATCATTGTTCTTCTTCACTGATCTTTCCATTTCTTGTAATACCAGATCAATATTTTGTATGTACATTATACATTCATCACATATATATTTTAAACGTGAATTTACGTCTAAAATTCCTAGAGTTGACTGGTCCAATCCCGAACATTTAGGTTGACAGTGGTAAATTTTACCACATACTCCAGCACATTTTACCCCAGTTTCTCCTCGAATTTTCACTCTACATTTATGGCAATCCATAGTTGTTGGAACAACTATTAATATTGCTGATTTTTGCTTTTTTTTCCTCAATTAATTTTAGTAATAATGATCCAATTTCAATATAAAAAGAAATTTATTTTCTTTTTTTTTTTTTTCTACACGTGATATTTAAATATATTTTTTTTTTTATTACTTCTGTACTTAATGAATTATGAATTCGAATTAAAAATATATTGATGTTGTTTTTCAACAACTTTACTATTATAAAACTTGATTGTAAATATTCTTATAGAATTAGCTACAAAAATTGCAGCATCGCCGAACCCATTCGCTTGGTTCGCGTAATATCCGGTAAAACCTGGCAAATTATAAAACTTATTTTATTCTTTTTTAAGCCAAGTTTCGGTCAGACCAATAACATGGAAATCGCAATTATATGTAGCTAATTATGATTCAATATCATATAGTTTCTTGCGTGAACTTTGAATATTGAAGTAAATAATATTTAAATTTCTTTTGCAACTTGTTATTTTAATTTGTACTGACCCTGTACTATGATTCACTTTCATCTCATCTTCAATGCTGATCATACACATTATTATTTAGAAAACAATAACGCAATATAAAATTTGACGGCGCCGTGAAATAAAGCCATACGAAATAAAGCCATATGCCAATTTTTTCGCGTATGGCTTTAATTCGCATTCAATTGCGAAATAAAGCCATATGGCTTTATTTCGCATTTAAAAATGTAATTTTATTTGTGAAAATAGAAGCAATTTAATTTTCCAAACTTTTTTATTTAAATAGTTAGGAAGGAGTTTTAGAGTTGGTTTCAAAAGCAGGGTTTTACGCTTTTTCCAGAATATTTATATATGTGTATATGTGGGATTTTCAATTAGGAGGGATTTTAGAGTTGGATTCAAAAGCAGGATTGCCGCTTTTTCCAGAATATTTATATATGTGTATATGTGGGATTGTTAGTTGGATTCAAAAGCAGGGCTTTACGCTTTTTCCAGAATATTTATATATATGTGTATATGTGGGATTCTCAATTAGGAGGGATTTTGGAGTTGGATTCAAAAGCAGGATTGCCCCCTTTTCCAGAATATTTATATTTATTAATTAGGGTTGATTATTTTTTGTATGAAATAGCTATGCCGAATTCTCATACCATTCTTTTCATTATAGTGTTGGATTCAAAATCTAGTTTCAATAATTGAGTTAGCGGGGGTTCGGGGGCGGCAGCCCCCGTAATGAAAATATAATATTATTTAACATGTTTTATTACAGTGTATTAAAAAAATTAGAAACTTATTAATTTTTTTAATGAATTAGGTATCCGAATTCTTATACCATTCTTTTCATTTTAGTGTTGGATTCAAAATCTAGCTTCAATAATTGAGTTAGCGGGGGTTCGGGGGCGGCAGCCCCCATAATGAAAATATAATATTATTTAACATGTTTTATTACAGTGTATTAAAAAAAATTAGGAACTTATTAATTTTTTGTATGAAATAGGTATGCCGAATTCTTATACCATTCTTTTCATTTTAGAATCCAACTAACAATCCCACATATACATATTAAACTAGAATTTGTATCAATTTTACTATATGGCTTTATTTCGTAAAATTTTAGAAAATGATATGGCTTTATTTCGCATTCAAATGCGAAAGAAAGCCATACGCAAAAAAATTCTCGTTATGGCTTTATTTCGCATTTGAATGCGAAATAAAGCCATTATGTCATTTTATGGCTTTATTTCGTATGGCTTTATTTCGCGCCACCAATTTGACACGTGGTTAGAATAAATGAAGAAGTGAAACAAAAACAAATTAGATAATATTTGGAATTTAGTTATTAAAAATTAAGTAAATAATAGTTATAGATTCATTTGAATTTATGTTTAGTAAATACATATTATGTAATATTGTGTTACAATTTAAATAATTAAGTAATTAAAATAAAAGATGGATTAATTAAACGCTCATTCGGCGTTGTATTGTTTTTATGGTTAATGCTATGATAAAAATTAATAATGAAAAGTTTTGTAATGAAATTTAGCATAAGCTTAAGTTTGAATAGATGTGAAAATAAAAAAATAATTAAATATTTTTTTGAAATTGTGTTATGCAAATATGTCTTATTATGATTTGGTTTTAAAAAGATTCTAAAAATCGTTGAAGAAATAATTGAAAGTTTATTTGATGTTAAGTTATGTTTATGTTTAATATTGCGGTTACAATTCATAAGATTACTAAAAGTGAAAAATATATATATTTATTTAAGGTTTTGTTAAAGTAGATTAAGACAAAAAATTGTTTCATTGAAAAATATATATTGCTACATATAATTTGTACACTTGCCATCCCTATCTGTAAATATAATTATAAAACATAGTCTTATCTCTTTCAAATATAGTGTTAATTACAATTACATCTTTAATGAATAAAAATCAAATACAAATACACATGTCATTTAATACAATTGTAATATAGCTTTAGTTTAAGTACAGTTATATTGTTAATAAAAAGAGCAACTTGAGTGCAAGTTGCCCTCTTGTTAATTTGAATTTAGAACAATAAAGTTGAAAGCAGAAATAAATTAGTTTCAATACTATATATTATGTATTTTTTTGAAGTTAAGTTAATGTAGATTAAACGAAGAGAAGAATTCATTGTTAGTGTAAAAATTAAATATAAAAATTGTGGTAATGAGGTTTCACTAGAAGAATTAAAATCTAATAATAAAAAAAATAAAAAAAGAAGTAAAGAGTATTTGATATTATTAGTTTATTTAATGAGAAGAATTTAATGTTAGAGTGTATAATATAATGAATATTTTTTAGAAATTTATATTTATGGCAAAGATAAAGATAAAAAGAAATTGAATATTTATTTAAGGTTTGTTAAAGCAGATTAAGGCAAAAAAGTTTGATGTTGATGTAAAAAATAAAAATTTTTTCATTGAATAATTAAAATAAAGATGAAAAACAAATATGTAAGATTAAAAAGATTGTAAAGAAATAACAAGTAATAAAAATTAAAAATAAAAATTATTTAATTGAATACGAGTAATTTAAAGTATTAAAAATAAGTTAAAAATTTAAACAAATATATGTGAGTACAAAAATTGTACAAATAATAGTAATAAGTAAATAAAATAATCAAAATTAAATTTAATAACATCGTTAAATAAAAATTCATTGGCTTGTTTTTAGCACATTTTCAAAAAATTTTGAAAAAATGTGCTTATTAGTTTCAATTTGTTGAAATAGAGAAAAGAGATTTAAATTGCGGGTAGGTAAAATTTTTGGCCTACATATCTTTTAAGCAGACTTGGGTAAATTACAATTACAAAGATTTCAATTACAATTACTTGTAATTTTAATTATAACTTTTCCAATTACAAATTAAATGTAATTGTAATTGAAATATTTCCATTACAATTACATATAATTGTAATTTGAAAATTTGCAATTACAATTACATTTAATTTGTAATTGAAATCTTTGTAATTGTAATTTACCCAAGTCTGCTTAAAAGATATGTAGGCCAAAAATTTTACCTACCCGCAATTTAAATCTCTTTTCTCTATTTCAACAAATTGAAACTAATAAGCATGGAAACAATTATATGTAATTGTAATGGAAATATTTCAATTACAATTACATATAATGAAAAAAAGTAATTGAAATAAAAATAATTCGCTAGAAAGCTATAATGAATTATTTTTGGTAATAATAGCAATCAAAATATATGTTTAGCTATCTTAACTACATTAAATTAGTTATATCCATTATAAACAGTGGTGATCATAGAAATTGCCAATCTTTGTATATTTCTTTCTTTCTGAGGTTTAGAACAAGCTAAAAATTCTCCTCCCTAAAGCAAAAAAACCAATAGGCATAAATCTTCCGAAATTATAAAAAATATATTACAATGTTCATTAAAAAATCCTTTTGTGACACGATGGAATTCGATGGAATATACGATTGTGTCCAACAAATTTTAAACAAGTGAGAAAAAAAACCAAGGGTTTTTAAAAAGCATATTTTCAAAATTATATAGGGTTTGTTACTGAGTATTTTATTAGTTATTTTTATAAAAATATTTATAAAAATTAATGATAATCGTATAAATAAATAATACCCGGTTGAGCCTTATACAGGAAACCTGTTAATAAGTGCGAAATATAATGTTGGAGCTTCAATGTTAACATTTAATTTTGGAAAAACTTACACTGGTGAATAAGTTACCGTTTTAAAAACCATAAAAGTTTTAATTTTTAAGACCTCTACTAGCCATTCAATAGGAAATCAATCGTGAACTTCACCAAAATTTGCAATTTTATCTAGAATTTTATTATCTAAGCAAAAATGGTTAAACCTAGGAAACAATTTCTTCAATTTAAAGAAATCGTTTCAAACATAAGAAAAACATTTAAGGTATGTTGAAATGTAATGATGCAGCTGTAAATTTTGTACATTTGTAAAAAAAAATTTGAACAGGTATTCAAGTTAATTTTACGACCCTAGCTTGAACCGTTTAGAAGATATGTGGGATCAAAAATTTTGCAAAAAATGAGTTTTGCTTAATGGTAAATTTTAGTACCGTATGGCAACCGTAAACATTTGCATTAAAAAATTTATAAAGTTTATAAAACCAGCTATCTTTTGCCGTTTTCAGATTGAAAATACACTTAACAAAACTCTGGTTATAACAATTTAAAAATAGGGCTTATTAAAATTTTGGGGCTGTAGCTCTTCTAAGAAATTATTTTTTTTTGTAATATCTCCCCTTGGTTAAAATTTCTTTACTCTATTTCAAACGGTGTAAAAGTTTTGTAAACATAAGGACGGACGGACGGACAGAATGAAGCTATATAGGCACATTTTTACAAAATTTTTTGAAAATGTGGTAAAAAAGAAAATGTTTTAAATTAACTTTGTACGGAATTTACTGCAACAGATTTTACATATTTAAAAGAATATGTAAAAATTATGACTCCTTTTGCAGAAATTCTGAATTTTTTACAAGGAGAATAAGGTATTTATTATAGGATGTTAATACCATCATTAGCAGCATTAAAGGTTAAAACAGATAAAATTGCCAACAATAATGAACTAAGATATTTAGGTAATGTTTTGGCTAACATGCAGCAAAGTCTGGTAGAAAGATTTAATGCTTTTGTTTACCTAACGGGAGAACCGCACGAAGCAATTGTTGCTGCAATGTCGTATCCCAATATAAAACTAAATTGGTTTAAAGTTCTGGCTCCATTCTTTTCTGGTACTAGAAAAGATATAGAAGACATATTTATTGAATATTGTACCAGATATCAATTATATTCAATTGAAAATAATGATGCCAATTCTTCAAATAAATATATAATCGATATATTTGATTTCGGTGAAGATAATTTAGAAGGTTTGTAGATTTTGGAAAAATGTAACTTTTGTAGTTTAAAAACCCATCATTCAAAATACTTATTTTAATGCCAATTCCTTAGAATTTAAATTGAAAAATTAATGGAGGAATATTTGGGCGATTAAATACTCCTTTAGCATCTTCTACTCCAGTCGAAAGACGGTTTTCTTTTTCTGACATAGTATCAACTCCTCGACGTCAAAATTTAAATTACTTAAATTTTGAAAAGTTAGTTTTATTGAAAGCTAACAAAAATTATTCTTAATATTTAATTTTATATTGTTATTTAAAAAAAAAAATTTAAAATACATTTATATACAATTGGTTAAGAAAAAATTGTTTTGTGTATTGTTACCATGTTAAGTAATTGAATAATAATATATATTAATCTCATTTAACTTTTCTAAAATTACTTTCTCTCAATTAATTTTTGTCCATTACATGTAATTGTAATTGAATTTCTTCCATTACAAATTACATTTAATAGTAATTGAGAAATTTCAAATCAATATGTAATTGTAATGGCAAGACTTCAATTACAAATTAAATTTAATTGTAATTAATAATTTTCAAATTACAATTATATGTAATTGTAATTGTTTAGGGTTCAATTACAATTACTTTTAAATGTAATTTGAGGTGTAATTAATTACAAAATGTAATTAATTAGTTCCAAGTCTGCTTTTAAGAGGCTGAAGCTCGAGTCTGGAAATTTTTTGAGAATTTATAACCTCCAAAATTATTAGGAGTCGGATAACAAAATTTTTTTTGTCACGCTTCTTGTTTAGGAGCTGTAGGGGCTCGAAATTAATTGCTCGTTTTACACACCTGTAACTTGAATACCTGCCCAAATATTCTTTTAGTAATATACAAAACTTATACAAAAGCTGCAACATAATATTTCCACAAAGAGTAAAGGCTTTTCTTAAATATTAAATGGGTTCCTAAAATTTAAGAAAGTATCTCTAAGTTTTAACCATTTTTGCTTAAATAATAACATTCTAAGAAAAATTCCATGATTTTTACTATTTAATTACTAGAACCTAACAAAATGGAAGGGGGATGTAGGAGGGGTGACAGATCCCTGAGAAACATCATAAGTTTGCTTAGAAAAAGTTAAAAGCTATTAAGACTTAAAAACTACAACTTTTCTGTTTTTATAAAATCAGAAACTTATTCACTCTGGTGAATAATAAATCCAACCTATATTTCCAACTTATATTTCGCACTTATAAATAGGTTTTCTTGATTGCATTGGAATAATTGTATTCTACGTATTGTTTTCACTATTATCCATAATTAATAATGAATTGACGAAATAACTAAATTATAATATTATCACTTATTTTTATACTAGCAGATTTATCCGGCGTTGCCCGAAATTTTTTTAAAATTAAAATTTATATTTTATAATCTATGTATGTATAAACAAACTTTTTGTTTGTTTTTTATAGTGTTTAGGTTCCAAACGTGCTCAAAAAATTATCATGATAGTTTGTATATAAAGGTTTTTGTGTACAAAGAGTGTTCTATGCTTAAAAGTGGAACAGTTTTCAAACATCTTTGTAAAATAAAATAGGTGTGACCGATAGCCTGCATATTTTATATACGTGTTGCTGTTAGACAATGCAGTTGAATTGACTTCAAATTAGTTAACTGAAATTCGGATAATGATAAATCCAAAAAAAATTTAGAAAATTCACAAAACTTTTTAAAACACTTCAGTCGATTTCCGTTTATTAATTGCGGCATAATTTTCAAATTGTTCTTTTACTTTCAATTAAAAATGCTTTGGGTTACGCAGAAACGCTCAATCAGGTATTATCTCATTTACGTAAAGCATTATTACACCAGTTAGACTAAAGTCAAGAGTTACACTAAATTTTTGGAACACTTGGATTCGGATTCTGGACTTTTTAATCGGTCTAAGGGCTAACGAACATATATAAAAAATCTGGATAACTCAACAACTAATGACGCTATCTTCATAAAATTTGTGCTGTAGATTACTAGTAATGAAACTACGGCGGGAATTACGGAAGGTCGGGATTGGACCATGGGTTCAGATCCAAGAAGTTTTTGATCGAATTTAGGCCAAACGAGCACAATTCCAAAACCAAAGATCTGACGATGAGTTCGGATTCTAGAAGCTTTAAATTTTTAAAACCGTACGCAAAGCTCGTCTCACCTCGTAGTTTCATTGCTTGTAACCTACAGCACAAATTTCATGAAGATAGCGTCATTAGTTGTTGAGTTATCGTGATTTTTTGAATAGGCTCGTTAGCCCTGAGACCGATTAAAAGGTCCAGAACCCGAACCCATGGGCCGATTTCTCCCATTTGTAATCCCCGCCGTACTTTCAATCCTAGTAATCTACGTCTACAATTTCAACAAGATAGCTCCATTATTTTTTGAGTTATCGTGCCTACAGACGGCAAATATAAATACTTTTCCATATATGCTTTTCCAACCAACACGCTTGTTTTAGGTGTTTACAAACACCATACCAAAGATAATATACCCCTTTACCTATTTTATAGGTGTAGGGTATAATAAAAACACTGAAGGAAATAGCGGTGTGGTGGAACTTATGGGTATACTACATTTAGACATGTTTAATCAACCAACACACCTCCTAAACAATTTTGACGTTCGAATTATACAGAATTCTACTTTTTTGCAGAAGATTTTAACGAATCTCAACTAAAAATTTTAGTAACAACTTTATTACTAATGCTGTATTGGAAAAAATTAATTCCAAAAACAAATATAAACGTGTAAAGGTAAAAAGTTTTACTATAACACAGAGTAGTTCATCAGTATCACTTGATAATATTTTCATTGGGAAGCTACCAAATACAATAATATTTTGTATGACACAAAATGCTAGTTAATCTGAAAAAAGATAAAAAAACCAATACAATTTTAAACATTTTGATATTTAAAAATTTGCGTTAAAAGTAAATGGTGTTAAAATACCTAATTCAGCAATTGAAACCAGTTTTTCGAATGAAAAAAATACCTGCACCAGAGTGTACAGTATACTATTTTCAGGTACTGGAGTTCACCATAATGATAAAGGTCATCAAATAAACAAAATTTATGTTTAGTAATGGATTTTCCTTTAATGACTTTTGCTATAACTCTAGATGCCTGAGGAAATGAAGTGTGTCAAGACTTATTATATCAGTGTACAATTAGAATTGAGACAAGACTATCAAAACGCCTTACATCTACACTGACTGTTATTGTATATGGCGAATTTTATGCAAGCTTACAGATTGATAAAAACCGAAATATATTTACAAACCTATAAATACTATACTTAAAAATTAATTCAAATATTTAACAAAATGTCTTGTGCACTACTGCATCTAACGTCTTTAGAGTTAAAAAATTAAAGAATGGAGGCATTAGGTCAGGGTTATAATTTATTGCTAAAAATTTCTGTTGGATTTGACTGTGAGACATTTGAAGCTTAATGCATATTTCATCGTGTTGGTAAAAGGGCGATTGTCTTAAAATTTCATGAATGGAATAAATTTTATTATGAATTTAACAGAAAACTCGATATGCAGATGGTAAAAGACATAAAAGAGAGCTTACAGCATGGGTTAAGATCTGTGAATGGACAAAACATAAGAATTAACAGAGAAGAGCCAGAACTGATTTACAATTTAAACGATTTTACTCAAGCAGTAATGAAACAGCATAAATCTGCTGAGTTGAATGTAAAAGAATATATTGTAAATATCTGATATTATGTGATGAACAAAAATAAGGTTACAAAAAGAAATTTATATACCAATGCAGCGTTTTAATGTATAATGTAATTATTCAAGACTTTTTTTTTAAATCCTTATAATGTTATAACAAAAACACTGTAACAATCTCCATAAATAAATAAAAATAAATCACAATGAATAATATAACTAATTTTTATTTTTACTTATATAGTTATTTAAATTTTTTTTTTTTTTTTTTTTTTTGTCTTGGGGTAAGGATGGTGGAAATCGTCGAAAGATACTGAGCGCAACCACAGTTATGTGTGACTTTAACACACTAAAAACACCCGCCCTGTTTTAAAATATTAAAACTAGTCTTAGAGACTAACCATTAATTTTGCGCTAACTTTTTATGATCTACTGGAATTACAGACCTCCGTTAAGGTGATCTGAATTTATCGCTAGTTGGAGGGGCCTAGTTCTTTTAAGCCTTCTATTAACATTTGAAAATAGTAGAAGTTTTGACGCTTCTATGTTTATGTGACCTTCTAAATGGGTCTTATGTTTTATGGCATATTTTTTGATTTCATCGCTAACAATAGGAATTCCTAGATCCCTGTGTAAGTCGGAATTTCGTACGTACCAGGGAGCACTCACCATGTTACGTAGCACTTTGCTTTGAAATGTTTGAATTCTCTGAATATGTGTTCGTTTGGCACACCCCCAAAGTTGTACGCCGTACAACCAGATAGGCTTAATTATTTGGTTATATAACAAAATTTTGTACTCTATTGGCAATTTAGATTTTCGACCTAGGAGCCAATACATTTCTCTATATTTTTGTTCTAATTCTATTCTTTTCTTTTTGACATGTTCTTTCCATTTTAGCTTGACATCTAATGTCATTCCTAGGTATTTTGCCTTGTTTTCATGAGGAATATCTACCCCATTTAATTGTACGGCTGGGGGATTTTCAATAGGTTTATTTGTAAAATTTACTTGCACTGATTTCAGTTCATTTAGTTTGATTTTCCATCTTTTGGTCCAAATATATAATTTATCACTTGCTTTTTGTAGTTTATTTGTAGCCTCGCCGACATTTGATCCTACTGCCATTATTGCAGTATCGTCAGCAAAAGTCGCTACAGTTATTTCTTGAAATTGTGGCAAGTCACTAGTATACAGCAAGTATAATATTGGACCCAAGATACTTCCTTGAGGCACACCCGCTTTAATTTCTCTCAGTGTAGAGTACTCTTCATCCTGTTTAATTCTAAACAGTCTATCAGTTAAGTATGATGAGAGTATATCTACATATTTTTTAGGTAATAGTTTCCGCAACTTATAAATTAAGCCTTCGTGCCAAACTTTATCAAATGCTTGTGCTACGTCAAGAAATATTGTAGAGCATATTTGTTTTTCTTCTAGAGCTTTCTCAATTATATCAGTAATTCTATGTACTTGGTCAACAGTAGAGTGTTTTTCTCTAAAACCAAATTGATAGTTTGGAATTAGTTTTCTATTTTTTATTATAGGTTTCAACCTTTTTAATAACAGTTTCTCAAAGAGTTTTGACATAATTGGTAACAGAGAGATAGGTCTATAAGACTTTGTTTCGTTTGGAGGCTTTCCTGGCTTAAGTATCATAATTATTTCTGCCACCTTCCAAACGTTAGGTACATAATTTAACCTTAACATAGCATTCATTATATATGTTAACATTGTTATCCCTTTTTTCGGGAGTTGTTTTAGAATGTCTGCAGTAATTAGATCGAAACCTGGTGCTTTTTTTGACTTCAGAGCTTTAATTTCTTCAACCATTTCTATATGAGTAATTAGTTCAATGGCATTTTCTTCTCTTCTGAAATCATTTTCAATGTAGAGGTCTGACTCTATTTCATTGGGCCGAAAAATTTCTTCCAGGTGATCTGCGAATGTTTCGGCTTTTTCTTTATTATTTTTTGCCCATTTACCATCCATTTTCCGAATTGGTGGGACTGGCACTACAGGTTTTTTCAAACTCTTTGTTGCTTTCCACAAAGAGTAATTTCTTTCTTTTTTAGCTGATAAATTCTCAACATATTTTTCATATGATTTGTTTTTTATTTCAAGAATTCTTCTTTTAAGATTCTGCGTAATTCTATTCAACACAGTTTTATCAGCTGGGTCACGTGTTTCATGCCATCTTCGTCTAGCTCTTCTCTTTAGTTTAATCATATTTAATATATCTCTAGGATAGTTAGGTCCTGCTGTCATGTATGTACATTCTTTTGTATTATTCCATGCAGCATTTTTGACAATTTTATTAAGATTTTCAATTGCTAAATCTATTTCATCTTTAGTTGTTATTTTAACCCTTAAATTTATATTATTTTCTATCTCTTGTTTAAAGTTGAACCAATTTGTTGATTTATTAACAAGTGTAGGCTTATTTTGTTTCTTAACAATTTTTTCATGCAGGTTTAGTACGACAGCCGAATGGTCTGAGTCTAAATCCTCATTATTTTCTAGGCTAATAAAATTTGGAGATATTTTTTTTGTTATGAAAAAATCCAGTAGATCAGGAGTTTTATTTGTATCAGTAGGCCAATAAGTTGGTTCGCCTGTAGAATGAAAATAGCAACCCAACTCTCTAATAGCTTTCCTTAGCTCTCTTCCTCTTGTTGAGGTAAGTCTTGAACCCCAATCGATATGTTTGGCATTGTAGTCACCTCCTAAGATGAACCTATCCCCAAGTCGGTTCAAGAGGTCTTTAAGGATCATATTCTTTAAATTATATTTAGGAGGGCAATATAAAGCCCCAATGTTTAAATCCTGTTTAAGGGACTTAACACGTATTACTGAAAGTTGAAATTCATCAGTTTCTATTTTAAACTCTTCGTGATGCAGTAAAGAGTTTTTCACCAAAATTGCACTACCTCCTCGCGGCTTATTACTAGGGTGTGTCGCATTATAACATGTGAAACCTATTATTTTTAATTTTGACTGTCTTGTCATATGAGTTTCTGATAGGAGACACACATCAATGTTTTTAGTTTTGAGAAATAGCTCTAATGCTAGTTTTTTATTTAGTACGCCGTTTGCGTTCCATGTAGCAATACTAATTTTATTTTGGGCCATTATTTAGAAATTTTCTCGGAGTACTACTATAGCTTTTGCTAGAATTGTTTTCTAAATTGGTTATTCTTTTAGAGATATCGTTCATTGAATTTAACAAATTTTGCATCATCTGCATTAAAATGTTATTATCAGCTTTAGTGTTAGGTTTATGAATGCTATTTCTGCTATGAGTTATATTCCTAACGTTAGTGCGTTTTATTATTTTTTCAGCTGATTTTTCTAATGCTACATTGTTCTGTTTTGTTGCACTAATAGGTTCTTTTGCTCCATTTTGTGATACTTGGGCATACGATAAACCGTCGATGACCCTGCTAGGATTTAAGCTTCTAGATTTAGGGTTAGGTGAATTTGACGCACCTTCTTTGGTATGTTTTGGATTACTTTTTTTTTTTCTCTTTGTCACAATTCGTTGATAGATGTGACCCTGCACATTTTACACATTTAGCTAGACGCTGGCAAAATTTTTGTGTGTGACCATATCTTTGACATTTTTTACACTGAGGTATCAGATTTGTTTTTTTCAGAGCTTCAATTTTCACTCTCATGTGCTGAATAAACTCTATTTTATAAATCTTATCAATGTCCTCAGTATTTTCAAATGTTAACATAAAAAGAGGTAGTTTAACTATAGTTTCCTCCTCATTCTTTTTAATTTTTTTTCTTTTGTTAACAACTTCAATGATTTTAAAACCCTTACATTTAAGCTCTTGCTTTATATCTTCAGGATCGCATGAAGGATGCAAGTTCCTAGCCATAACTGTAATTGGCCTGGTCAACTTGTTTTCATGAGTATGCCATTCTAAATTAGCTTCATTTATGATTTTTGTTAGTTCTCTGTATTCCCCTTCTTTTTCAACATTAATCTTCAGTTGATGGTTATTCATCATATTTATTTTATAGTTAATTTCTACATCTTTCAGTATTTTATTAACTTTGGGGTATTCTACAACATTACTTAAGATAACCGGAGGAGGTTTGTTTTTTCTTGTAATTATGGGTTTATCAATTGAAATTTTTGGTTTAATCACCTTTAATTTTTCTACACTATTTTCTTTGTGTATTTCTGGTGAGTGCTCCGCTTTTCTGTTTTTCCCTGTACGTTTTACAATCCACTCGGTTTCCCGAGTTAGTTCTTCTTCATCTGTACAGTATTCTACTGCACTTTTAGTTAATTGCTTTTTCTTTAGCATTTTATTTTCTTCGGTTAGTGTGAATCTGACTCATTAAGTCACTACACATCTTCTCTAGTTCACTTATTCTTAAATGAAACTGTTTCTCTACTGTAATACCCACGTCTAGGGGTTTATTCTGACCGTCATCGTTAGACATAATTTTTATTAAATTCGAACCAGTAATATTTCTAGTGACATTAGCCTGGCTTCCCGCTTTGTCACTGGTTTTTTTTTCAACTACAGGTGGTGATCTTCCCACTAAACCGCCCTTTTTAAAAGGGTCGGCTGCGTTGAACGTAGATACATTTTTAACCACTGGCGACTTAACTAATCCCTTTGGGGAATTAGCCAAACCCTCGCCGGCAGCCGTGGTCTCTGCCGACATTTTGGTAGATATCCCTACCATATTTTTATCTTTATTTGTGTTCATTATTTTATATTGTTATATTTTGTATTTTATACCTACTACCAGGTATTTTAACTGCCGCCCCTTTGGGGAACCGACGCAGACCAGAGAGCCGTCCATTCTGGATCAGTCGCTTCTGGATTTCCGTTGGATTTTAGAGGACTCGTACCCCAAGCATTCCTTACTGCGGATGTTTCTAAGCCCCAATCCGCCGGGGTTATTTAAATAGACTAAAAATTATTTCTAAATATATCTTTAAAGTAGTTAGGTTCTGCTTGCTGGTTATTTATCTCCTAAACTTGGGTAAACTTTTCTTCGTCCTCGTTTTCATCTTCATCCTCCCCTTCCAATTCAGCTAAGTAAAAGGACGGTAAAAACTCGTCAGTTTCTGTTAACTCCTCATCATTTTTCGCGAGACTAGACAGCATTGGGTTTTTTTGGTGTTGAAATCAACTCTGTTGATTTCACCACATTTTTGGATTTTAATTAAATCTTTGTTTAATTCACTGATAGTAAAATTTTGGTCTGTTGAATTAATCTAGTGATTCATTTTACAGCGGCTATGAAATTCATAGGAAGCAACAAGGGTACTGTCGCCTGCGAAGCTATGGATTGGATTGGAGGTTATTGATAGTAGGTTATTTATAAATATTAGGAAAAGACTTGGGGATAAAACAGATCCCTGAGGGACACAAGCATTTATTTTGCAGTCTTTGGATGAATATCCATCGACAAGAGCACGAACCGTGCGATTCGAAAGGAATTTTCAATCTATTTAACGAAAACCCTACCTAGACCTAAAGCCCTGCATTTTGCCAATAAAGCATCATGCCAAACTCGGTCGAAAGCTTTAGAAATATTCAAAGCCACAACATCAGACTCGCCAGAATGGTGAAGACTGATATTAAGCTTTTGGCACAGGTAGGTCATGAGATCACCAGTTGAACGACGGGCTCTGAACCCGTATTGTCGATCATGAAGCAAACTTTTACGATCTAGATATTTCAAAGGCTTATAGTTAATAACTTTTTCCATTACTTTAGAGAGGACCGATGTAATAGCAGTTGGTCAGTAGATAGAGGGGTCGCTTTTATCGCCTTTTTTAGGAATTGGAAAAACATGTGCAATCTTCTTTTCAGGGTGTGTGGTTAGAAACAGGTCCAAGAGGTGACCTTCTTGATCAGCACGGTAAGGGATTCTAGTGGGATTTTTAACAAGTTGAGAAAGGTGAAATAGAGTGGCAAAAAATTCAACTTGTTTCCCAATCGAGTTTTGACTCGGAGAAGAGCTACTGGAAAAGTGAAGCCAGTCTTTGTTATGAACATTAAAATCCCCTGCCAGAACAATTTCAGTCCCAGGATAACAATCGAGAATTTCATTGATCTGGTTTGAAAGGTTTTCAATTTCCATAACAGTTTCCTGTTCACTTGAATTGGGTGATCTGTTTAGAAAACAGAAATGTACAACAAGCTTTCCAACATGGATTTTGACCCAATCGTAGTTGAAAGTTGGGCTAGAAGATTTATATTTGACAAGAGTGTTGAAAGCAATGTCTTTTTTTATGTAGATGGCGATGCCTCTTTTGGGAACGAAGTGTGAAATGAGTGAGTAACCGTTAATATCGAAGTTAACATTTTGGCTACTAACTTGCGTTTCACATAGAGAAAAGATTGCCGGTTTAATTGAATTACGATGGCCCTCAACGGCATGGAAGTTCGTTTGTAAACCGCGAATATTACAAAAATTAACGTGAACAAAAATAAAGGAAAAAAAAAAGAAAAAAAAAATGCTTATTGCACGATTTATTCAACCTAAATCGATAACACCTTAAAAAAAAAAAAATATAGAAAAATAAAACAAAAAAAAAAAAAATTTTTTTATTTTGATTTTTTCAATTTTAATTTTATAAGTTTTATTTCGAGCGAGAGAATAGTTTATAACTACGTCCAACAGTTTTTAACTTGCACGATATAGAATCTATATAGAAACTATATGTGCCCTTATTGTAGTATGTACAACCAAAAACTCAATCAAAATAAAACAAATACACAATTACATCTAATTAAAAAAAAAAACAAAATTTGTAATTGTGACAATATAAATAGTAAAATACAAAAATAAAATGAAAGTTTATTGGTAATATTGGACATATACCATCAGAATTTATTAATTGGGTTACGGTGCTTTATGATGGTATATTGAGAGCGGTGAGAATTGTTTAGAACATTAACATCTATTAATAAGAAGGAGAGAGATGGATATATTGTTTTGTTTACCATTAGAAGAAGATTAAAAGAAGTATTACTGCAAAAAAAAAAAAATTATTATTTTAATTTAGTTAAATGTAAACAAAACAAACCGACGCGTGATATTACAATTTATAAAAATTTTTTTGTAAAAAAAATTCTATATAAACAAAAAAATTAGTTAAATAATTAATAAAAGAAATAGAAAAATAAAATTTATAGTTATAAAAAATAAAAAATATATTTAGTGTTAGGTAAAAATAATTTTAGTTAAGAAATTAGTTCGTTTAATAGGCTGAATAATAATACTTATCTAAAAAATGCCGCCATTGGAAATGCGGCAATGTGGTCTAAACCGATTCACAAAAAAAAATTTAATTTAAAAAAAAAAAAAACCAACACAAATTTTAAAACAAAACACTAAATTAAAATAAAACAGAATTATGTGAAGCGGAAAAGTTAAATTAATTTAAAAAGTTGGTATTTGAAAAATTTTATTCTTTATTCGGATTTAAATAAATAACAAAAAAAATTTTTAAAGAATCCGAAACCGGTGTTATCGCAACGAAGGTTGACGACGTGTGGTTTAGTTTTATGGCCAAAGTTTTTTTCAAAAATTTGGTTGGTATGCTGCAGTGAGCTCGCGTAGCTGCCATATAACTTCTTATTTTATATGAGCATTACTCTATACCTATTAAACCTGGGTGTCTGAAATTTTGCCAAAAATAGTTTAGTGTAATGGCCAAAGGTATTGAAAAATTTGGTTCGTCTACTACAAAAGGTTCGAGTAGCTGCCATACAACTTCTAATTTCATATGAGCATTCCTCTATACCTATTGAAGTTGGGTGTCATGAAATTTTGCCAAATATAGTTTAGTGTAATGGCCAAAGCTACTGCAAAATCAGTTTGGTCTACTGCAGACGGTCCGAGTAGCTTCCATACAACTCCATCTTTTATATGAGCATTACACCAAATAAAGCTGGTATGTTTGAAATTTTGCCAAAAGTAATTAATGTTTATAATAATAATGATATAATATTTATATAACTGTCATACGGGTTTCACAGAGTTCACACAGTTTTTCCTCTAGATTTGTACATTTAGATGGCCAATCAGATGCCTCCTGTTTCATTTGTATGAACCTATTCATCATATTTAAGTCCGCCTACTTTTGCTGCTTTATTATACTGTGTGATTACTATACTCATTATAGTTACCCTTTATCTACAGGTTTAATGACTTCATATAAGATCCAGGCACCAATTAAAGCTCGTTCGTCATCTAAAAGGTCGCAAAGTTCTTCTTGGTTCTTATTTTCACCACATGAATAACAAAATTGGATGTTATAAATGTAATAAATACAAAATAAAAATATGGATGAAACAAATATTTTGGTGGTACAATTTTGCATTTGATGAGACCATCTAAATTTTCCAGTTTCATTTTGCAACATACGGAATTACCTTTATGCAGCTTTGTCCTACAGGAAATTGACCATATATGCAAAAATATGGATATAATGAATATACATCTCTGTATTTAATTTTTTTTATTGGAGCGGCTTTTATAATAGCTGTATATATTTCCTGTTCTACCACCATAAAAAGCTTCATGTGAGTTTAGTGGTAAGTTATATATTAGTGGTTGTTTTTCTAAGTACTGCATATCTTTGCTCTTAGCACATTTTCAAACCATTTTTAGCACATTACCTACGGCTAATTAAAAAATATCAGCAACGGGTAGAGTTGGAAAAATATTTAAATTGTTATAACAACAACCTATATTTAAATTGTTATAACAACATTTCTGTTGGATGTATTTACAATCGAAAAACGGTACAAGAGAGCTGAATTTTATTGGTTTTCCAAAAATACATTGCTTAAATGTATAGGCTTCCCATATGGTACTAAAATTTACCATTTTGCGAAACTCAATTTTTGGGTTTTCAAGCTTAAAGGGTTTAAGCTAGGATCTTGAAGTTTTAGGAGAAGTTAGATGCTCAGAAATTCGTAATAGTAGTCGATTAACAAAATTTTTTTGTCACGTCCGCGGTTTGGGAGCTATAAGGGATCGAAAATTGAAATTTTGCTATTTATAAGCTGTCCAATTTTTTTTTTATTAATATACAAAATTTAAAGGTCTAACATTATATTTTAACATATGTTAAAGGCTTCTTTTAAATTTGAAAGGGGTTCTTTAATTTAAAGAAATTGTCTCTTAGTTTTAACAAACCTCGGAATGAACAGGGACTGAAAATTTAGTTTATAAGCAAACTATTTTGTAACACTTTTATATTCATCAATAAGGCTTTTAAAATAACATGAAGGAGAAGACTTACTGAGGAAGCAATTTCAAAAGAAACCCGCCTTTTATTCTACCGCTACTTTGTGATGAAGAGCGTAACAAATTGCAAAACTAGCACATTTAAAAAAAAATTAAATACAGCGATTTTACAATAATTCTTTGTGCAGTTTCTAAATGATTTTCCAAGTTCATATAAATATTCAAGTTTTACGAAAGGTAAATGAATAACCAATTTTAGTTAACCATTTTTGCTTAGATAAAAAAAATTCTAAGTAAAATTCAAAATTTTTGCGGAATTCACAACGTAATTTTTAGAACCTAAATTCAGTAATCGACCTCTTACACCATTTTATTTTTATTACATTACAAATTTAAATTTAGCAATTTTTAAGCCCATGTAACTTAAATACCCTTCAAAATTTTTTTTCGTAGTATACAAAATTTAAAGGTCCGACATTATATTTTAACATAATAATTTAATAGTTTTAATAATTTTAGCTTAGAAAAAAAAATTCTAAGAAAAAATCAAAGTTTTGGTTGAAAACACAATTGAATTCTTGGAACCTGAAAATAATGAGTGGGGTAAATAGGATTAGATCCTCGAGAATCACCAAAAGTTTGCTTAGTAAGAATTTGGGAACCGTCCCCACCTCATTGAAGAGTTATTTGGACTTAAAAATTTAAATTACCCATTTTTATAAATCAGTAATTTAATGACTAGTGCATATATTTGCAAAATTAACCGTTAAAATTCAAGGTTCAACGTTATACTTCTAGTACATCCGGATTATATTTTTTAAGTATTGATTTGACTATTACTCATAATTGATAATTAATCGATAAAATAACTAAATTATAACATTATTATTTAGTTTTATATGTATTCTTAGTACATTTTCCAAAAATTTTCTAAAAATGTGCCATTATAGTTTCACTCTGTCCGTGCGTCTGTTCATCCGTCCGTCTATTCGTCCGTCCATCTGTCCGTTTGTTTACAAAAACTTTTGCATCGTTTGAAACAGAGAAAAGAAATTTTAACCGCGGGTAGGTATTGCAAAAAAAATTATTTTTAGAAGAACTTTTTTCTGTAGCCCAACCCGTTACGGAGCTACGGCCCACCAAAGTTGAAAAAACCCTATTTTTTAATGGTTAAAACTAGAGTTCTGTTAGCTGAATTTTCAATCGGAAAAAGGCACAAAATAGCTGATTTTATAAACCTTGTAAAATGGAAACCTTCCCCATTGAAGGGCTTCAAAATCAAAACTTTTATGTTTTTATAAAATAGTAACTTATTCACCAGAGTATGTTTTTCGAAAATTTAACGGTAATATTGAACCTACAACATTATATTTCGCACTGGTTAAAAGGTTTTCTTAAGTTTTATTCTAAATATTGATTTCACTATTATTCATAATTATTAAATTGATGAAACAGCTAAGTTATAATATTATTATGTATTTTTATATATATTTTTATAAAAATAAATGATAAAATACTCACTAAGAAATCCTATATAATTTTGAAAATGTGCCTTTTAAAACCCTTGGTTTTTTTTATCACTTGTTTGATTGTTTTTTAAATTCACAACCCTACATATCAATTACTTCATATTCTAGACTCTTCAGTCCTTCGGATTTATCTATGGTTCTCTCATATCGTCTATTTAATGTGTAATATATATAATCATATAATGATTCATCACGTCCATACTGTAAACAATAGGGATGTCCTTGAAAATAACATCCATGGAATTAAAAAATTTTTTTAGTTACTGCACAAAATTCGTCTAGTTTAACTTCCGCAATAACTGCTTCTTTTCCTTTGGCTGCATTTTCAATATTGATAGTTCATTTTTCCTTTTGAAAAATTAACCATTTAATGGCTTCTTTTGATTGGTTATCAGAATATCTATATCCGTTTTTAGCAATTAGACCAAAAGTTTGTAGTTTTAAAAAATTACATTGAAAAACAAGATTACAGACTGATGCGATAGTTGTTGCTTCTAAAAATTGCTCAACGTTGCATTGTTCAAGAAATAATTTTCTAAATGATAAACAAGGTGATATGTCAAAAGCCCCCCAATCATAAGTTCCCTGGGGACTTATGACTTATTTTTTGGGGACTTTTTGACAACTCACTCTTCGGAGTCATAAGTCCCCAAAAATTTATAACTTATTTTTTTTGGGGACTTTTGACTTACTCGTCACAGTCATAAGTCCCCAGGGACTATAACTTATTTTTTTGGGGACTTTTGACTTACTCGTCACAGTCATAAGTCCCCGAGGGACTCTGACGAGTAAATAAAACAAAATATAAAACAAGTAAAGAAACAGTCAGTCGGTGCAACCGACTTAGAAATACCCTACACCTATTTGGTTCAAATTTAAGGACATATCCATAAGTCATTTTAACACCATAAAAGCTATTATTAATTTGATCGTAAGACATAGCTAACCAAATTAACTTTATAATACTAAAAACATTTTCTAATTACACTATCTATTAAAAAATATTACAAATTCTTACTAATTTATCTATTTAAAAATATTAAAAAACAAACAAACTTGAAATAAATGAAAATATATAATTATTCCAGTTCAATTACAAAATGAAAAAATTCTAATTATTAAATTTTGTGATAAAAAGATAATCAAAGCATAATATATTTAATAATCCAAATTTTTCAAAATTGCAATTATTTTAAATGGTTAGTTTATATACCTAATAGAAAAGCTTATAAACGCAAAATATGCAATAAATGTATTTCTAAAATACAATTACAAATTTAGACCTTTTCATATAATTCATTTAAATATTCAAATAAATTTTACATAAATGCAGCAAGTACCTTTGAACATAGCTGAACCACTACAATTTAGTCTAGATTTCGGAGACACATAGGACATAGGAAATATATTCTTTGGCTTTGAAATTAAACTCGACCAGAACCAATTCGCATGGTACTTTCATTACTAGTAACCTAGAGTTTAAATTTCATCAAAATACCGGCATTATTTTTTGAGTTATGGTGTTTTTAAGATATATGTTTTTTAGTCCTTGAACTTGTCAAGGGTTCCAGAACCCGAAACCATGGTACGATTTCGCCCATATGCAGTCCCGTCATACTTTCAATACGAGTTAACCCTTGTATACAATTGGAACGTTCTATCTTAATTTTAAGTTACTAGCTTTATTAATTTCGATGATAAGCTTTTACACATTTGGGGGTCTAAGAGAGGTCCTGAACCACCACTCCAAAAGATCCCAAATTAGGGGGGCACGGAAGAAATAGTAAAGAACACCCTGGGCCAAATTTGAAGCTTCTACATTTATTTCAAGTTACTATTTTTATTAATTTCGAAAATATGCTTTAAGGTCCTCGGAACTGAGTGGCTGGTCCCCGACCCACTAGTCCAATGGGGCCCGAATTTCAAAGACACTTACGCAATAGGAAGGGACACCCTGATACCAAAGTTGGAGGTTATATCTTCATTGGTTTCGGAATTACGCTAGTTTGGCCTAAATTCGATCAAAAAGTTCTCAGTTCCGAACCCATTGCCTAATTCTCACCGTACGTAATCACCGCCGTAGTATCATTACCAATAACCTACAGCACAAATTTCATGAAGATAGCCTCATTAGTTGTTGAGTTATCTTGATTTTTAATATATGTTCGTTATCCCTGACACCGACTAAAAGGTCCAGAATCCGAACCCATTTGCTGATTTCGCCCTTATACAGCCCGCGCTTTACTTATAGTACTAGTTAACCCTTGTACACAATTTGAACGGTCTATCTTAATTTTAAGTAACTATTTTTAGTAATTTCGATTATAAGCTTTTAAAACTTGGGAGGTCTGAGAGGGGTACTGAACCACCTCTCCAATTGATCCCAAATTAAAGGAACACGCAAGAGATAGTAAAGAACACCCTTGTGGCAAATTGGAAGCTTCTACATTTTTTCAAGTTGTTATCTTTATTAATTTTAAAGATATGCTTTAAAGTCTTCGGATATGTGTGGCTGGTCCCCGACCCACTACTCCAATGGGGCCCAAATTCCCAAGACACTTAGGAAATAGGAAGGGACACCCTGATACCAAATTTGGAGGTTCTCTCTTCATTGGTTTCGGAATTATGCTCGTTTGGCCTAAATTCGATCAAAAAGTTCTAGGTTCCGAACCCATGGTACAATCCCGACCTTACGGAATCCCCGAAGTAGTATCATTACTAGTAACCTACAGCACAAATTTGATGAAGATAGCGTCATTAGTTGTTGAGTTATCGTGATTTTTTATATATGTTCGTTAGCCCTTCGATCGACTAAAAGGTCCAAAATCCGAACCCATGGGCCGATTTCGCCCATATGCAATCCCCGCCGTACTTTGAGTCCTAGTAACCTACAGTTAAAATTTCATCAAGATATCTCCATTATTTTTTGAGTTATCGTGCCTACGGACGGACGGACGGACGGACATGGCTATATCGACTAAGGCGGTCACGCTGATCACAAATATATATACTTTTCCATATCTAGCTCGCTTCCTTTAGGTGGTTACAAACACCATACCAAAGTTAATATACCCGTTTACCTATTCTATAGGTGCAGGGTATAATAAAATATTTAAAATTCAACATTTTAATATAAAAAAATATTTTTTATTACTTCTAAAAAAAATTATTATAAAACTAAAAAAAAAACATTCTTTTAAATCACATAATATTAGGATAATATTAGGATATATTACATAAAGATATGTATGTTTGAGATGTATAATTGGTTGACGTGAATTAATGTCAAAGGAATTAAAGTCAAATCATCATTTTTCTCTTGCTTGCCTTGAAATAACTGTTTCTTTATCGTATGGTTTTTGGTTTACTTCAAATGCATTTTGTGATGACCGGAAATAATGCCCCAGGAAATAAGACCGATTCGACTTTATTTCGTTTTCGATTTTGAAAGTAACTCTAAAATCCCTCCTAATTCAGAATCTAGCATATACATATATATAAATAATCTGGAAAAAGGGGACTACCCTGATTTTTAATCCAACTCTAAAATCACTCTTAATTCAGAATCTCACATATACACATATATAAATATTCTGGAAAAAGGGAATACCTTGCTTTTGAATCCAATTCTAAAACCCATACTAACTCAGAAACGCTCGCGGGTTGCTGTCAAAGTCTCCGCCAGTGGCCGCATGGGTGCCGCGTGCAGTGTGACTGCGCGACAATGGCGTCGCGCGTTCTACGGGCGGAGCCCCACCTGTGGCTGTTACCTTCTTAAAATAAAACCAATCATCTGCAGTGTTATCGCTAACTACCAATATGATAGAAGAGGGGTGAATTAGGAGAGATTTTAGACTTGTATTCAAAATCAGGGTATTCCCGTTTTTCCAGAATATTTATATATGTGTATATGTGAGATTCTGAATTAAGATTGATCTTAGAGTTGGATTAAAAATCAGGGCATTCCCCTTTTCAAGATTATTTATATATAATGTATATTCTAGATTCTGAATTAGGAGGGATTTTAGAGTTGGATTCAAAATCAGGGCATTCCCTTTTTCCAGAATATTTATATATGTGTATATGTGAGATTTTGAATTAGGAGGGGTTTTCGACTTGGATTCAAAATCAGGGTATTCCCCTTTTTCCAGAATATTTATATATGTGTATATGTGAGATTCTGAATTAAGAGTGATTTTAGAGTTGCATTAAAAATCAGGGCATTCCCTTTTCCAGATTATTTATATGTGCGCATGTGATGTACACATTTGTCAAATGCAGAAAGGAATTATAGTCAATTGGCTTTATTACCATTTTAAATAGGTATTACGGTCAATTGGCTTTAATTCCTTTGACATTAACTCACGCAACCGTATAATGACTAATAGATTACAATCAAAAATTTTAATTTTTTTTAACTATATACCAAACTACATGTTTTGAAATATAATTTAATGGGGATTTATGACTTATTTTTTTGGGGACTTTTGACTCACTCTTCCGAGTCATAAGTCCCCGGGGACTTATGACTTTTTTTTTAGGGACTTTTGACTCACTAATCGGAGTCATAATTCCCCGGGGACTTTTGACATAGCACCGATAAACAAGCTTAAGTAAATACTTGTACAACACTAATACAATAATAAACGATGTCACGTTTCATATCAAATGCATATCTCCATTTTCATACCATTTAAAAAAGATAAAAAAAAAAACTTGAAATAAATGAAAATATATTTATTCCAATTCAATTACAAAATGAAAAATTTCTAATTCTTAAATTTTGTGATAAAAAGCTAGAATTGCAATTATTTTAAATGGTTAGTTTATATACCTAATAGAAAAGCTTATAAACGCAAAATCTGCAATAAATGTATTTCTAAAATACAACTACAAATTTAGACCTTTTCATATAATTCATTTATATATAAAAATTAATTTTACATAAATGCAGCAAATACCTCTGAACATAGCTGAACCACTACAATTAAGTCAAAATTTCGGGGACGCATAGGAAATAGGAAATATATTCTTTGGCTTCGAAATTAAATTCGACCAGAACCAATTCCCATGGTACTTTCATTACAAGTAACCAAGAGTTTAAATTTCATCAAAATAGCGGCATTATTTTTTGAGTTATGGTGTTTTTAAGATATATGTTTGTTAGCCCTTGAACTTTTCAAGGGTTTCAGAACCCGGAACCATGGTACGAAGTCGCCCATATGCAGTCCCCGTCATACTTTCAATACTAGTTAACTCTTGTACACAATTGGAACGTGTTATGTAAATTTTAAGTTACTAGTTATATTAATTTCGATGATAAGCTTTTACACGTTGGTGGGTCTAAGAGAAGCACTGAACCACCACTCCAATTGATCCAAAATTAGAGGGACATGCAGGAAATAGTAAAGAACACCCATGTGCCAAATTTGCAGCTTCTACATTTGTTTCAAGTTACTATCTTTATTAATTTCGAAAATATGCTTTAAGGTCCTCGGAACTGAGTGGCTAGTCCCCACCCACTACTCCAATTAAGGTCAAATTTTAAGGAGACTAAGGAGATCGAAAGCGACATTCTGATACCAAATTTGGAGGTCCTATCTTCATTGGTTACGGAATTATTCTAGTTTGATTCTAGCCTAAATTCGATCAAAAAGTTCTAAGTTCTTAACCCATTGTCCAGTCATCGCCGTACGCAATCGCCGTCGTAGTTTCATTACCAATAACCTACAGCACAAATTTCATGAAGATAGCGTCATT
Source organism: Dolichopus griseipennis (assembly GCA_963082915.1). Classification (NCBI taxonomy): domain Eukaryota; kingdom Metazoa; phylum Arthropoda; class Insecta; order Diptera; family Dolichopodidae; genus Dolichopus; species Dolichopus griseipennis. The sequence continues at coordinate 276,784,430 of OY720441.1, forward strand.
AGCTGTTGAGATATCGTGATTTTTTATATATATACGTTAGCCCTGAAACCGATTAAGAGGTTCAGAATCCGGACCCTTGGGCTGGTTTCGCCTTTATAAAGTCCGCGCTGTACTTATAGTACTAGTTAACCCTTGAACACAATTTGACCGTTCTATCTTAATTTTAAGTTACTATTTTTATCCCAAATCAGGGAACACGCAAGAGATAGTAAAGAACACCTTTGGGCCAAATTTTAAGCTTCTACATTTTTTCAAGTTGCTATCTTTATTAATTTTAAAGATATGCTTTAAGGTCTTCGGAAATGGGTGGCTGGTCCCCGACCCACCAGGAGGTTCTATCTTCATTAGTTTCAGAATTATGCTCGTTTGCCTAAATTCGAACAAAAAGTTCTAGGTTTCGAACCCATGGTCCAATCCCGAACTTACGCAATGCCTGAAGTAGTTTCATTACTAGTAACCTACAGCACAAATTTGATGAAGATAGCGTCATTATTTGTTGAGTTATCGTAATTTTTTATATATGTTCGTTAGCCCTTCGATCGATTAAAAGGTCCAGAATCCGATCCATGGGCCGATTTAGGTCATATGCAATCCTCGCCGTACTTTCAGTCCTAGTAACCTACAGTTAAAATTTCATCAAGATAACTCCATTATTTTTTGAGTTATCGTGTCTATGGACGGACGGGCATGGCTATATCGACTCAGGAGGTCACGCTGTTCACAAATATATATACTTTTCCATATCTAGCTCGCTTCCTTTAGGTGGTTACAAACACCATACCAAAGTTAATATAACCTTTTACCTATTCTATAGGTGTAGGGTATAAAAAGGGATTTACATTCTAAATATAAATGGTGTTCTAATATATAATGTTCTGAACATTTTAGTAAGAATTGAACTATGTTGTATGTATTATATTTCCTAATTAAAAAGCTTATTCATAGAGTATTATATGTTAAACAAAATTTAACATACCTGTCATAATTCATAAGTTTAGTACTTAGTATTACATTATATTGAAGCTGCCAGAAGTACAAAATAATAGTTAAGTTGACAGAAGTCGAGATTTTTTTTTTAAATCACAATTTTAAGATTTATATCTCTGATATTCTTGTACCTTCAGTAAAATATAAATTATTTTAAACACATAACTTTATCTGTTTTAATTTACATTTACTATAAATACCAAAAGCAATTAATCTGTTTTTATACCCTACACCTATAGAATAGGTAAAAGGGTATATTAACTTTGGTATGGTGTTTGTAACTACCTAAAGGAAACGAGCTAGATATGGAAAAGTATATATAGTTACGTCGTCATACTCTTCCTCACCACAAATCATACAACAAGATTGCCCGCAAATAACTAAATTGCCTTTTCATTAAACTCTAAAATAAAATCTACTTTTACTTTTCTTTTTAAATTCAAATCCACTTTAAAATCTTAATTAGCTTATCTTGCAATTCTTAGTATGTCACAATCAATTTTATTACCTAATTCTAAATAACCCAATTTTGAGAAAAAAAATAATAAATTGTTCAATGCACTTATGCATTCAACAATTTAATTAACAACAACAAATTCATTAACTGAAATATGACACATTATTGTTTACGTATTATAAAATGTTCAATGCACTTATTCTTTGAACATTTTAATTAATAAAGAAGATACAAAGCAATGACCCGAAATATGATACGGTTTTTTGTACATTGCGTTTAAGTTATGTTGTAACAATTTCATGCATTTTGATATAACAACAATTCGATAAAGTAATAACATTTACTAATTGTAATTTACCGAATTGCTGATAAGAAATTTTAGGAATAAGTTTTAGAATAATTTTAAGTTAAATACGACTGTAAGAAAATTAAATTATTATTATTAATTCGGTGTGAAATAAAGAAAGAACTCTTAAACAAATTTCTGAGTTTTATTTTAAAGATTTTTTGTAACAAGTTTTTGTCGACTAAGTAAGCGGCGCAGTCGGATCGGATTTTTTTTAGGACAATAGTTTTACATTAAAGAAAATTTTAAAATAAAAAAAAAAAAAAGTTCTTTTGAAAATATTATCAACAAATAATAATCAAAAAAAAAAAACTTTATTTTTAGTTTGAAAAGTTAAAAACTAAATTAAAAGAATAATAATAAATAAGTTATAAAATAAATTTATTAAAATAACGTTTATTTTAAATCAAAAAATTGAAATCTAACAGTTTTACAGTTAAAATAAAATAAACAGTTTTACAGTTAAAATAAAATAAAACAGTTTTACAGTTAAAATAAAATAAACAGTTTTGCAGTTAAAATAAAATAAAACAGTTAAACAAATTTTTAATCAAAAAAAAAAAATGGAATCTAACGGGATCATTTCTCCAAGCATGCTACAAGCAGCGTTCAATAGTCAACAACAAACAACACTAAACGGTCAACCACAAGTAGTGTCCAACAAGCAGGAAACAACAACAACCACATCAGCAGAATTATGTTTAACATTGGACCCACTGAGATATATAAGTGATCTTCCAGAATTTAGTGGAAAAGGTGAGGAATTATATAAATTTCTAGAATTAGTAGAATGTATCATACCTCCAGTTTTAAAATATAATTCAAATAGTCAAACCATATTATTAAATAAAATTAAATCGAAGTTAATCGGTAAAGCTAGGGAAATAACAGAAATTAATAATCACATTAATACTTGGTCGGAAATTAAAAATCTCTTAATAAATAATTTTGGTGAAGGAAAGTCCGCTTTTGAAATATTTGATGAATTACAAAGTGTTACCTTTCATTCTACTACCGTCGACCTATATAATCAAATCAAAGCAATTCTTAAAAAACTCAACAATAAAATTAAAAACGAAGCTAATTCTTCATTATTAATTGAATCTAATATTTTAACCGCGTTGCGAATTTTCAAAGATAAACTTCCGGAACCAATACGTTCCATTTTATTCAGTAGAAATCCAACATCCATAGAAAATGCAATGGATATTTTGTATGAAGGAAATTACGCCGAATACAATCCATCCAAATATCAAAATAAAAATGATATTTTTATTAAAAATCTCAATAGAAATAAAAATGGTGCTTCTAAGAATAACAATTATAACAATAAAAGTAATAATATTTTTTCAAACAACCATCACGGTAACAACAGTGGTAACAATAATCACAGTAACAATAACAATTTTTGGTCAGATTTCCAACCGCGTAATTTTAATAATAATAATTACGCATATAATAGTCATAACCACCCTCGTAAAACCCAACAAAATTTTAATACGCGATATTATCAACAAAATTCTAAGAATTTTAGAAATAACTAAAGAAACTATGAAACCATGGAAGTTGATCCAACTACCATAAATCGTAGAATTAATACTCTCGAAACACAAACTCAGGGTAACAATGAAAATTCAAATCGCCAGGAAGACCTTTAAAATTTATTATAGATTCAGGTGCTACTATGAACATAATAAATAGTGGAATTTGTAATCCAATTTACAAATCCAAAATTGAATCTATTAATATTAGAACATTACGCAATACATTTACATGTGATACGAAAATAACAATTGATCCTTTTCTCGAATTTGACTGTAAGGCAAAATTCGAATTTTTAGAAATAAACTTCCATGATAGATTTGACGGTTTAATAGGTAACAACATTCTCAAACCGTTTTTTTTTTTTTTTTTTTTTTTTTTTAACTTTTTTTTATATATTTCATTCATTTAAATTACAATTTAAAAAGTTTTATAAAATAATTGTTCTTATTCACTAATTTTTGAATTAACTTTAAAAAATAATATTTTAATTTGTTAATTTAACTGTATATATATATAGGTTATAAGGTTTTTTGAATTAATTATAATATTTCAATTATATAACATCTTTTGTTTATTTTATTTGGAAAACATTATAAAAACCAAATGAATATTATGGATTTAATTTTATAAATCTTAGCCTACACTATCCTAATTAACCTAATTTAAACTAACCTAAACTTACCGATAAACTTAATCTAGACTATGTAATACTATGTTACTATAATTACATTTTATCAAAAAGTATTACCCAACCACCAATAGTTTTTATCTATTTGCGTGTCCTTAAATGGAATTGACATATCATATTTAAATTGCGACCTAATAAGAATATTTGGGTTGTAGTCTAATATTTTACATGTGGCCCGTCTATTATAATGGTATAATATAGGGACATGTTCATGGTTTTGAATAAAACCATTCCTATCGAGGTATATGAAATACTCTGGAGGTATGAATCCAGTTTCAAGTGTTTTTTTTATGTACTCCTAATTATGGTAGAATATATTAGATATTGGACCGTTTTCTGGAGTTCTTAATGATCTATCGAAGTGATTTCGAATTAATTTAATTATAAAATTATCTATTCTGTTTATATTTGCAACTTTGTAAATATATTTGTTAGAATAGTAATGTTTCAATTCCGTATCTGTTTTTCTTATCTTATTAACACTAACTCTAATGCACTTTCTTTCAAACATCCGTATCTTCTCCATTAGGCTTGCACTAATGTTGTACCATATGGGTGCTCCATATGTTATAATTGGTCTTATTAAAGTTAAATATGAAATAACTTTAACTCGATCATGTACATTTTTATTATAAAACAATCTTTTCGCCGCCATAAATGCTTTGTTGGCTTTGGAGATTGAATTTTTTATATGATCAATGTAGTTAAGATTTTGGTGTAGATGTATCCCAAGATACTTAATTACTTTTTTTCTTCTTAGGCGTGTATTATTACTTTTTATTATAAAATTTTTCCAATTTCTTTTTATGTTCGAATTAACCTTATCTACTGTATTTCGAAATAATATTGTTTCGCATTTATCTGTATTAATTTTAAGGATCCATTTTTTGCAATAGTCAGAAGTAGTATCAAACATTTTCTGTACATTTATCTGAGCAGTTTTAACACTTTCACTTGCTGAGTATATTAATAGATCATCAGCATATGCTAACGCGAAATTAAATCCTGATAAGCTATCTAGTTGTTTTAATAGTTCTATTATATAGATTGAAAACAAAATTGGGGAGTTAACAGTGCCTTGCATTAATCCCTTTTCTATTGAAAATTTATGACATAAGTTTTTGCCTACTACGAATTCATTGCCTGTTACCATGTCTAAGACTACTTTTATTAAATATTCAGGGAATCTCAGTTTTATTAACTTGTATATTAGCCCTTCTATCCAAATACTATTAAAAGCCTTTTCTAAATCTATAGCGCAGGCGCCTACACAAAATTTTTTATTGACATACCAACAAATATCTGATGTTAACTTTTAATGAACATGGTAATTTTATCATTAATTATAGTTTCATAGACTTTGCTAATATTAGGTAGCAAGCTAATAGGTCTATAATTATTTGGATTTTTGGGATCCTTACCAGGTTTTTTAAAAAAGATAACTTTACCTATTTTCCATGATTTAGGGAAATATGTAAAGTTAATGGCATTGTTAAAAAGAATCACATATTGAACTATTATTTTGTTAGTTAAATTTTTAAGTACTATATTTGGGATATTATCAATTCCTGTTGAAGTCTTGTTGTTAAGACATTTGAATTTGTCCGTTAGTTCTGCTATTGTTGTGAATGGGTTATTGTTGTAACTCTGATTGGAAGATTTATCTAAATATGTAAAAGTTTTTAATGTGCAATGATTATTTCTACTTTCTAAAATATTATTTTTCAAAATGTTAATATTATTGGATATTCTATTGTGAAAAGAACTACCGTAAAGTTCTGAATACAGTACCCCCCCGAATAAAGTACCCCGGGTACACTAATTGGAACATTTTTCCAATTACAGTACCCCGGGTACACTAATTGGATTTGTTTTTTCGCAAATAAATTTCGAACTTTATATTGAAATTATGTTTTGACTGTTTTAATAAAAATTACAAATTTAAAAAGTATTAATAAAAGTTATAAATCCTAGATAAATAACTCATTTACCTACCTTATCTATTTTATCTATACTACCTTACCTTATTAGAATTTTGTATTAAATAAATCTCATTATTTTATAAATAAAGTCCTTAATTTTACCAAAGGTAGTTATTCGTTTCACTGTTGTTCTATGTATTTCCGCTGCGGGAAAATTGGTACGCACTCTTATTATACTAAAAAGTTGCCATTTAATGGATGAAGTGACAAAAGAACTAAAGAAGCTATGCAATGCAGAGTCAATCATAATACCTCCAAAAACTACATCATTTTTACAACCATTGGATGTTTCAATTAACTATCCATTTAAAAATTTTATGAGAGCTGCTTGGAATGATTGGCTTATAAATGGTAAAGAGGAATTTACAAAAAAAAGATATAGGAAAAAATCGACTTATCAAGATATTGTTGATTTTACATCTTCAGCTTTAAAACAAATTTCGCCAGAAATCATTGAAAGGTCATTTGAGTGTTGCGGAGTTGGAGAGTTTGGAAAAGAAATATGTTTGGAAAAATTAAATAGTCGCTTTCAAAACATTCTTAAATCTTGCGGGGACGTACATGAATCAAATATTTCTGAAATCCAAACCGAACCAAATAATACAACTTATGAGCTGGTCGGGGTTGATGAAGCTAATGCAAACTTGGCGAATTTTGATGATGATATAGAAACTATTCTATGAACGTGTAATTGATAATCAGACTTCTTCTGATGATGATGAATATATCAGCGAAACTTCCAGTGAAATTGATACACAGGCGCTTTTCGAATTGGTTTAAATGGCTAATAAGTAATAGTTCAAAAAATTATTTAAAAAATTTAATCAGACTATATCTTAATAAATGTATCTAGTTTTTCTATTATTAATTAATTAATATATATTTGCAGATTTTTTTTATTATTAATAAGCTATGTATATATTTTTTTATTTTGAATAAGTAATATAGTTATTTTGTTTTGTGAATTATACTAATTGCTTTAACTTTATTTTCCATAATACATTCCCTATCATATATAATTTTTTGTTATTCCGAATAGTGTACCCGGGTATAGAAAACTAATTAGTGTACCCGGGTATACTAATTGGATTTATTTTTTTTTCAGAATATTGCCATTTTCCAATTAGAGTACCCGGGTATTGGATTCAGAACTTTACGGTACTAGGGAAATTTTGAATTTTATGTGTTCTTTCAAGATGTGAACCTAGAATTTTATTTATACTTATATTATCTTCTATTATGTATTTATTATCGGGTGTTTTTTTTTAAGTATTTATGTCAAAATTGTTGGTAGTTAATAATTCTTGATCTCTTGGGTCAATATTCAGGCAACTAATATTGAAATTTTCTTTTTTCCTAAATATTTTATTTATTTCTGGGAACATGCTATGACTTTTGGAGGGGTTAATTTTTTTGATTCTATTTTCCCAGTAATTACTAATTTCTAAGTTTATTTGTTGTTTGATTAGTGTGTTCACATTTTTTAGTAAGCTTTTTAACAATATTATCTCTTGTGCTGTAAAATCTAACCTTTGTCTATAAATTCTATGTATGTCGTTTTGTAAATTATTTTTCTTTTTTAAAAGTCTTTGTAATTGGGTTGAATTGTATTTTTTAAGGTAATTTTTTGAATTAGAAACTTTTGGAATTGTCTCTTTTATAGTTTTAAGAATTATTGTATCTATTTTTTGAAGGTGTAAGTCTATGTCAGTTATTGGCATATTGGCATGATCAATTATTTTGTTTTCTTCATTTTGATATGTTGTATCAAAATTTTTGTCTAACTTTTTCCGAAATTTTATCCAATTTGTTTTATGGTATATGTACCTAGTTTCATTAGTTACTACTATATTTTCAATATTAGCGTTATCGAGTTTTATACATATTTCTATTGCGCAGTGGTCGCTATCGTATGGTAAAGTTGGCAATCTACCTAAAGAATCAGTGTTATTTATTTCTAACCTTACGTCTGATAAACCTATGTCTAAGTAAGAATTAGCTCGTGGATAGGTAGGGGAGTCAGAATGCAATAATTTACATTTGTAAATTATTTTATTATCTTCTAACCAATTAAAAAGTTGTGACCCTCTACTATTTCGAACTTCGTTTAGCCAAGCTTGATGTTTAGCGTTAAGATCACCAGCTAAAATGTAAAAATTATTTAAATTATTTAGTTTTAATTTATTAAATACTAAAGAGAATTCTTCTATGAACTTTTGTTGGTTTTGCTGTGAAGAATAAATACTTATAATATATAATTTTTCCCTATTGTTTAATTTAATACATATAGTGCATATTTCTATGCAGGTAAAATTTTCGAAAGCTTTTTTTTTTACGATATTATATTTAATGTTGTTTTTAATGCATATTGCTGTACCACCACCTTCACTTTGATTTTTACGATCTCTTCTAATGAGATCGTAATTATCAAAATGTAGATTGTGCTTTTTTTTTAAATTTGTTTCGCTCATACAGAGAATATCAGGTTAATTGTTTTCAAGAAATTGCATTAGAGAGAATCTCTTATTATAAGAAATAAGAGAGTTTACGTTAACAGCAATTAATTTGAGATTTATGTTGTTAATCATTGTTAATATTTATTTGTCGGTTGGGTAATCTTTTTTGAAATTTCGAATAATGTATTAATTTTTTTAGAATGATCATCTATACTTTTTTTTATATCTAATATACTATTTCTAATTTCAGTTAATATGCTATTATTATCATTAGAATTATTAGTATTATTGTTAGTAGTATTTTTATAAATATTATTTGTGTTATTATTATTATTAGTTTTTAATGCATTAGCAAAAGAAATGTTAGGTTTTAAATAATTGTTACCAAAATGTCTGTTTTTTATATTTTGTTTTGATAGTTTTCTGGCTTCTTCTCGTTCTTTGAGTCTTTTTTGGTATTGTTCGCACTTTGTTAATGATGCTGGGTGTCCAAATTTTTTACATAAGGTGCAAAATAATTTTTCTTTTGGGTCTTCAAGGGTAATTTTGCATTCCCCTGGCTGATGACTTTCTCCACATTTAACGCAGCGGTAGTCCATTTGACAATTTGAAGCTGTATGCCCAAATCGCTGACATCTCTTGCACTGTAATATATCAGGTTTTTTGAGCTTCTCCCAGTATATAATCTGGTTCTCAATTGCCTTTATTTTCATCAATTCGTTTAAAGAGCTTTCGGCTGAAGCTTGGATAATAAAATACGGGAGAGTATTGTTGTTCATAATCGATTGTTTTGTTTTTAATCTTGTAACCGTTTCGAATTTAATATTTTCGTTTTCGTAATTTTTTAAAAAATTCAGTACTTCTTCCTCCGTGTAATGCAAACTAAGGCCTTAGTAACATGGTCAATTTTTTTTCGATTTTCGGGGTAAATGTGTGAAAATTTGTTTTAGTGCTTTTTAATATGTTGTTAATTAATTTATAATTATCTAGATTATTAGTGTTAATATTATAGTTGAAATTTTTAATTTTTTTAATAGAAAAATCATTAGTTTTTAATTTAATAGCCTTAGTTATATCTTCTATTTCTGTCGTAAAGACATTTATAGGTGGCATTTTTGTTTTGTTATTGTTATTTTTATTGTAATTATTAGTGCTATTGGTTTTATTATTAATTGTATTATTTTGGTAAGTCTGAATTTTATTCTTATTTTTTAGATTTTTTTTTGATATAATTTGAATAAAATTTTCAAAATCATCCTCCATATTGTTTTGGGAATCTTCAGCATTATTATTTGGTTCGGGTATATTTATTTCAGCATTATTATTTGGTTCGGGTATATTTATTTCGGAATTTTGATCGAATTCCTCGTTTATAGATAATGATTCGTCGGCATCATTGTCGTACTCGTACTCCATGGAGTTTTCGAAGTCATTATCTTCGAGTTGATCTACCTTATCGATATGTTCACTTTTTTGTTTGCTAAGTTTAAGTATTATTTGTTTTAGTTTTTTCAATTCTTTTCTTAAAAAAATATTTTCTTCACGAATGTCTACAAATTTTTTTCTATTTTTTTTTAAACCAATAATATCATTGCTGCTACTTGAGCCAGCTATATCACTGTCTATTTTTTTATTCATAATTTTATTTAATTTGGTGTTAATTATAATTTTTAAATCTTTCTCTACATAATTTTTATTGTTCGATTGCATGGATGCAATCCAAAAAAATTTAATAGAACTTAAATAACAGTTTTTATTGTTTTATGTTTTTTTTTATTTTTATTATTATATTAAATTTCAATGTCGTTTTTTTTTTTTTTTTTTTTTGCAAAGTAAATTCTAAATTCATATGTTTTACTAATAATAAATAACTATATAGAATTCGATCGCGATAAAAACACGACTTATCTCGTTAAAGGTTGAGACGGAACACATTCTCAAACCGTTACAATCTATAATTGACTATGAAAACAATTGTTTAAAAATAAACACTGGCAATAGTATTCCTCTATATTTTAATGAAAAAGATGAAAAAGAATATAGTATCCCAGTACCAATGAATGAATTAAAAATCTTTCAAAACGAAATTTTCGTAGGTGAAAACAATATTAGATGTGATCATTTACATCATACAATTAAAAGTGAACTTTTGAAAATTTTAAAAAAGTTCAACAAAGCCTTTTTTTATGAAGGTGATGATTTAACTTTTACCCACGAAATCAAACACGCAATTAATACCACTAACGAAATACCAATCTATACTAAAATTTATATGTACCCCGAAGTACATAAAAAAGAAGTTGACAAACAAATCGACGAAATGCTAAACCAGGGAATAATAAGACACAGCGATTCACCCTATTCGGCTCCTTTATGGGTTGTTCCAAAAAAAATCGATGCATCAAAGGAACAAAAATGGCGTATTGTCATTGATTACAGAAAACTGAATAACGTCACTATAGATGACAAGTACCCAATTCCGAATACCGATGAAATCCTTGACATACTTGGCCGTGCAATATACTTCAATACTCTCGATTTGGCTAAAGGCTTCCACCAAATCGAGATAGCAAAAAATGATATAAAAAAAACAGCTTTTAGCACAAACAATGGTCATTAGAGTTCTTGCGAATGCCATACAGACTTAAAAATGTCCCGGCAACTTTTCAACGCTTAATGAACTCCGTACTAAAAGAATTTATAGGCAGATATTGCTACGTGTATATGGTCGATATCATCATTTTTAGTACTAGCAAAGAAGAGCACTTTGCTATTTTACAAAAGATTCTTAAGAGACTTGAAGACGTAAACTTAAAAATTCAACTCGATAAAAGCGAGTTTATGAAACAAGAGACAGAATTCTTGGGTCATATAATAACGACAAGGGGAATAAAACCAAAACCCAATAAAATTGAAGCTATTAATAAATTTCCGATTCCCAAAACCCCTAAGCAAATAAAAAGTTTCTTAGGTTTAGTGGGTTACTATAAGCAATTTATTGAAGATTTCGAAAAAATTGCTAAACCAATTACACTTTGTTTAAAAAAGGGAAAGCGTATTGATGTTAGTAACACTGATTATAAGGAAGCTTTAAGTAAAATAAAACTGCTTATTACAATGGACCTTATTCTTGTGTATCCTAATTTCACAAAAACTTTCGTCTTGACTACGGATGCAAGCGATTTCGCTATAGGTGCTGTGTTATCACAAGATAACCATCCTATATGTTATGCTTCTCGTACCTTCAATGAACATGAATGCAAATACTCTACCATCGACAAGGAGTTATTCGCAATAGTCTGGGCAACTAAATATTTCCGTTCATACCTTTTTGGACGTAAATTCACTATAAGAACCGACCATAAACCCCTTCAATGGCTTCATAGCTTGAAGGAACCTAATTCCAAGTTGCAAAGATGTAAAATAAAGTTAGAAGAATTTAATTTCGACATAGAATATTTAAGTGGACAAGAAAACAAAATTGCCGATGCGTTCAGATTCATTTAAATGAATCAAATCACATGTTCAGATTCATTTAAATGAATCAAATCTAAGTAGATTAAACTCAAACGGGAATAATTCAAATGACATGGAAATTGACGAAATAAAATCAACTGATGCTACAATGCATTCAGCTGATGATGACAATTCCGAATATATTCCTAAATCAGAGTCACCAATTAATTTCTACAAAGCACAAATCATCATAAAAAAGGGTCCACAGGAACAATTGAAATTATTTAAAATTCATCGTAGAACAAGGAAAATTTTCATACATCCTAATCCTAACGAAGATTTTTTTATCGAAGTTTTTAAAAATCATATTCCTAGTAAAGGAATAATAGGAATTATGATTGAAGATATTAATATTTACAGTTCTTTTCAAAATACGTACCTAAAATATTTTTCAAAAAATAAACTAATAAAATTAAAAAAATTATCACTTTTACTTACTGACATTTTATATCGTCTCGAAATAAAGGAACTTATTCTTGACCAACATAAATAAAAACAAATCATAGAGGTATCAATGATGTCTACTCAAATTTAAAGAAAAGCTACTATTTTCCTAAATTGAAAAATGAAATTCAAAATGTTATAAATAATTGTCACATTTGCAACATTTTGAAGTATGAAAGACGTCCTTTAAATATACCCTTAAAAATTACTGAAACTCCCGAAGAACCATTACAAATAGTCCATATGGACATATGGTTTCACACAAAAGGAAATCCGTACTTGACAATTATTGACAAGTTTTCAAAGCACGCCCAAATTATCCCCTAAAAATCTAGGAATTGGGTGGATTTGAAAAATGGATTTATGCAATATATAGCATCTTTCGGTAAACCTCTTAAAGTTGTAACCGATCAAGAGAAGGCCTTTAACAGCCTCAATTTCAAAAATTATTTAGAAACAGAAGGAATTGATGTTCATTTTACTACTCCAAATAACCATAAGTAGTAATGCGGATATCGAAAGGTTCCATAATACATTATGAACACCTCCGAATTTTGAAAACGATCGAAAAGGAAGAAGGTCAAATTACGGACGAAGATCCCATTATCAAAAGCTTAAAAGTTTACAACGAAACTATTCACACTTCAACTGGCAAAAAGCCAATTGATTTTCTAAACGGTACTATCTCTTCCGTTCAATATCCTTCCATCAAGGAATTGAATACAAAAATGAAAGAAAAAACGATTGAGAAACGTAATAAAGGTAAAACTAATGGTAAGCCTTAAAATTATCTTAAACTAAATAGAATTACGAAACTACAACCTTATCACAATAATATTCAAATAATCGATTCAAATAACGATCATTTCAAAATTAACAAAGAAAATATTCCACGTTACATTAATCAATTTAAAAGAAAATTCACGTACCAAAACTAATTACTTGTATCTTATTCTAGGATTAATTTTACTTGTCCTCTTACTGGTTTTTCCAATTGTCCTGTCCCGCTCCTCCATATATGTTAACCAAATACCACCTGGAAATGGTTACATTCTCTTCGAGGAATCTGAGCTTAAAATAATACAAAGTTACAAAAGAATATTGCATGTTGTCGAACTAACTCAATACGAAAAAATTATTAACAAAATAGAATCAAACGTATTACAACTTCAAAACGAAACTGATATTCCATCGGTTTTGTTACATAAATTAAAACATCTAAAGGAGGATTACAATAGTATTATTCCACACCACGTAAGTAAAATATCATTGTTTAATCTTGGTGGAAATATTCTTCGCTTTGCTGTTGGTGTAATAGACGACGACGATAGAAAAGAAATAGAGGAACACTTAAAGGTAATAGAACAAAATAACGGTAAATTAATTAATAATGTTAACGATCAAGTATTAATAAACCAGAAAATATCTAATGAAATAAAAAATATTACCGATCATATTAACCTAGCTCAAAATGAAATAAAAAATGTAATTAATAATTTCCGAAATAATATTGATAAAATAAATAAAAAATTAAAGTACTTTATGATTAAAACAGAAATAATTGAAAACATTGATTTATTAACAAGACAAATTTTAAATATTAAGGAAATAATCTTAGCTAGTAAGTTAGAAATACTGTCAAAGGATATTTTAACACAAACAGAAATTAAAGATTATAATATCATTGTAGAAATACTACCTTCCATTAAAAATTGCGTTCTGTTCCGTAACAATTCTATAATATTTGTTTTATCTATACCAATTTTCATAAATGAAAAATGTTTTGTAACTATAAAAATGTAAACTTAGAACTAGATACTAAAAAAAATTATTACATGTAAACAAAGTATTTTTAAATTTATTGATAAGAAAAATGTTATGGAAAAAGATCTAATACCTTTTAATGATAATTGTATAAAAAATTTATTAAATAAGAATCACATGAAATGTAATTTCCGAATTAATCTTTCTGCTAATATAATAAAAATATCGGACACTGTAGTTGTTACAATTAACTTAAACAAAACAATTCTTTATAATAATTGTGGTCAACCGGATATGATCCACATAAAAGGCAGTAATGTTATAAAATTTACAAACTGTAAAATTTCACTTGATTCATTTCAACAAGAAAATTATGAGAAGGAATATCACAATAATATCTTGCCATACTTCGAACATAATATAAGCATTCAGCAAGTGGTCAATGCTATACAATTGCCGGAATTACATGCCTCCAATAATAACAATACAAAAATAATAGAGGAAATTAAATATAATAGTTCTTGGAAGTGGCACGCAAGCATTTTAGCAAACTCCTTTATTGGCGTCATTCTTGTATTATCACTGTAGGTTACCAGTAATGAAACTACTTCGGGCATTGCGTAAGTTCGGGATTGGACTATGGGTTCGGAACTTAGAACTTTTTGATCGAATTTAGGCCAAACGAGCATAATTCCGAAACTAATGAAGATAGAACCTCCAAATTTGGTATCAGGGTGTCCCTTCCTATTTCCTAAGTGTCTTTAAAATTTGGACCCCATTGGAGTGGTGTGTCGGGGACCAGCACACATTTCCGAGGACCTTAAAGCATATTTTCGAAATTAATAAAGATAGTAAATTGAAACAAATGTAGAAGCTTCAAATTTGGAACATGGGTGTTCTTTACTATTTCCTGCGTGTTCCTCTAATTTTGGATCAATTGGAGTGGTTGTACAGTACTTCTCTTAGACCCACCAATGTGTAAAAGCTTATCGAATTTAATAAAACTAATAACTTAAAATTAAGATAACACGTTCCAATTGTGTACAAAGGTTAACTAGTATTAAAAGTATGACGGGGACTGCATATGGGCGAAATCGTACCATGGTTTCAGGTTATGAAACCCTTGAAAAGTTCAAGGGCTAACAAACATATATCTTAAAAACACCAGAACTCAAAAAATAAATCCGCTATTTTGATGAAATTTAAACTCTATGTTACTAGTAATGAAAGTACCATGGGAATTGGTTGTGGTCGAGTTTAATCTCGAAGCCAAAGAATATATTTCCTATTTCCTATGTGTCCCCGAAATTTTGACTTAATTGTAGTGGTTCAAAGGTAAATGACATTTATTGCATTTTTTGCGTTTATAAGCTTTTCTATTAGGTATATAAACTAACCATTTAAAATAATTGCAATTTTGAAAAATTTGAATTATTAAATATATTATACTTTTATCAGCTTTTTATCACAAAATTTAATAATTAGAATTTTTTCATTCTGTAATTGAATTGAAATAAATATATTTTCATTTATTTCAAGTTTTTTGTTTTTTAATATTTTTAAATAGATAAATTAGTGAGAATTTGTAATAATTTTTAATAGAGTGTAATTAGAAAATGTTTTTAGTATTATAAAGTTAATTTGGTTAGCTATGTCTTACAATCAATTTAATAACAGCTTTTATGACTTATGGATATTTATATTTTGTTAAAATGACTTATGGATATGTCCTTAAATTTGAACCAAATAGGTGTAGGGTATTTCTAAGTCTGTTGCACCGACTGACTGTTTCTTTATTTGTTTATACAAAATTTAACTTATTCCAACAACAATAATCAGATTTAGGTACATATAGTACATGATAAAATATTAAAAAACGAGGAAGAGTGTAGTAGAGTAGACTGTGTCAACTCTGGGATACCCGCATGACCGTAACATATACATTATATCATCTGGTTAATTATTTTTAGCAAAATTTCAAACATTCAGCTTTATTAGGTGTAGATGCTCATATAAAAGAAAGAGTTGTATGGCAGCTACTCGAACCCTTTGCAGTAGACCAACCAAATTTTGCGGTAACTTTGGTCATTATACTAAACTATTTTTGGCAAAATTTCAGACACCCACCTTCATTTGGTGTAGTGTAATCCTCATATAAAAGAAGGAGCTGTATGGCAGCTACTCGAACCCTCAGCAGTAGACCAACTAAATTTTGCAGTAACTTTGGCCATTACACTAAACTATTTTTTGCAAAATTTCAGATACCCAGCTTCATCAGGTGTAATGAAAAGCTCATATAAAAGAAGGAGTTGTATGACAGGTACTCGAACCCGTGGACTAAAATGGCTGGATTTAAATAGCGATTCCGGTTATTGCATAAAAACGAATTTGTGAAAATTTCGTAATCCTAGCTCCTTTATTTTTTGAGTTACCGTGATGACGAATTGATGGTCATACATAGCTAAATCGATTTATTTTTCGATTCTGATCCGATCCATACACCTGAGTCTATATCTACCACCCCTCCTCCTCTGCGTTACAAACGTAATGGCAAATTTATTATACCCTTTGACTATATAGTCATACGGTTATAAAAATAGGTGAATAACGAGAGAAAAAAAACAAATATATGTTATAGCTTAAAATTTTTATACCCGTGCATAAAAATAAGGCCACGGGTATATTAAAATTACTTCTCCGTTTTTAACGCATTCATCTAGAGGAGTTAGATATGGTTCAAAGATACGTATCAGATCAGTACTGAAAAGTAAATAGATCTATCTATGTGTGTCTGTCATGTTTTCTGTGTGTCGGCAAGATAACTCAAAAACTAAACAAAAACTGTAGCAATTTTCACAAAATATTTTTCAAACAATTTCTAGGTGCCCCACTTTTTTTTGGTTGAGATTGAGATCCTACCACAACTTCTGATAGCTCTCAAACGATTAACTTTTATAATTCCAAATTTTTCATATAAAAATTTTAATTTTTGAAGTATATAAAATTATATGAGTTTTTGTTTTTTTTGTTATGTATCTATGAGTTTACGATTTCATATGATTTAATCCGTCGTCAACCTTCGTTGCGATAACACAGGTTTCGGATTCTTTAAAAATTTTTTTTTTGTTTTTTATTTAAGTCCGAATAAAGAATAAAATTTTTCAAATACCAACTTTTTAAATAAATTTAACTTTTCCACTTCACTTAATTCTGCTTTATTTTAATTTAGTGTTTTGTTTTAAAATTTGTGTTGGTTTTTTTTTTTTTTAAATTAAATTTTTTTTTTGTGAATCGGTTTAGACCACATTGCCGCATTTCCAATGGCGGCATTTTTTAGATAAGTATTATTATTCAGCCTATTAAACGAACTAATTTCTTAACTAAAATTATTTTTATCTAACACTAAATATTTTTTTTATTTTTTATAACTATAAATTTTATTTTTCTATTTCTTTTATTAATTATTTAACTAATTTTTTTGTTTATATAGAATTTTTTTAAAAAAAAAATTATTATAAATTTTAATATCACGCGTCGGTTTGTTTTGTTTACATTTAACTAAATTAAAATAATAATTTTTTTTTTTTTGAAGTAATACTTCTTTTAATCTTCGTCTAATGGTAACCAAAACAATATATCCATCTCTCTCCTTCCCATTGATAGATGTTAATGTTCCAAACAATTCTTACCGCTCTCAATATACCATCATAAAGCACCGTAACCTAATTAATCAATTCTGATGGTATATGTCCAATATTACCAATAAACTTTCATTTTATTTTTGTATTTTACTATTTATATTGTCACAATTACAAATTTTGTTATTTTTTTAATTAGATGTAATAGTGTATGTATTTGCTTTATTTTGATTGAGTTTTTGGTTGTACATACTAGAATAAGGGCATATATAGTTTCTATATTTATTTTATTTTTTTATTTTATTTTATTTTGAACCAAAACAAGGTTTTTACAAAAAAAAATTCTTATAGCTAAAACTTAAAATTAACATGAAATTTGATTACAAAACATAAATTTAAATACATAAAAATCAAAAGTTTATATATATTTTGTTTTGTAGATTGTAAAAAATGTATACATAGCGAAAACACAGTTAAAATGCAATTTCTAAAGTAAAAAAAAAACAAAAATAACTAAATTATAGAATTATAAAATTATATGAACTTGAAGTGTAATATGAGTATAATATATTGAAGGTTAAAATTATTGTCGTAGGTCATTAAGAAATTTTAATTTTATTTTAAAAGTGTATCTAGAAATTTGTGTTGAAAAAAGATGTCTGTGTTTATTGAATGTAATGCAACATCTGTTTATTGGTTCATTTTTTCCATATTCAGTTCTATGAGTATTTTCAACTAAATATTTAGCGCTTCTCGTATTTCTGCCCCCATTATTTATTTTAAAATTATCTGCTAAAAACTGAACGTCAATGTTTTTTCTTAAGACGTCAAAAGTAAAGCAAGAAGAAAAAATTTGCCTGCGCGAGGATAAAGTAAAAAAAAAGAAAATTGCTTTTGCACGGATTCTATTCTATCAGAATGTATTTGAAATGCGGGATCCCACACAATGTTACCATATTCAAGAATAGATGGTACTAAGGAACCTAAATCGATAACTATATATAGATTCAATATCGTGCAAGTAAAAACTGTTGGACGTAGTTATAAACCATTCTCTCGTTCGAAATAAAACTTTTAAAATTAAAATTGAAAAAATCAAAATTAAAAATTTTTTTTTTTTGTTTTATTTTTCTATATTTTTTTTTTAAGGTGTTATCGATTTAGGTTGAATTAATCGTGCAATAAGCATTTTTTTTTCTTTTTTTCCTTTATTTTTGTTCTTTCTAAGTTTTCACAAAATTATCAACTTAAACGTTAATTTTTGTAATATTCGCGGTTTACAAACGAACTTCCATGCCGTTGAGGGCCATCTTAATTCAATTAAACCGGCAATCCTTGCTCTATGTGAAACGCAAGTTAGTAGCCAAAATGTTAACTTTTATATTAACGATTACTCACTCATTTCACACTTCGTTCCCAAAAGAGGCATCGCCGTCTACATAAAAAAAGACATTGCTTTCAACACTCTTGTCAAATATAAATCTTCTAGCCCGACTTTAAACTACGTTTGTATAATTTTTTGTAAGAATTATTTAACAATAGAATAAGAAAAAGTAAAACAAAGCAAAAAAAAAAATTTAATGATATTCATTTACAAAATTTGTCATAGGATTTCATCATAAAAATTTACTCTTTTTTTGTATTAATTCTTCATATTTTAATTTATTAATTTTTGTTATATTTTTAAAACAACACAACAAAAAAAATAAAAAAAAAATTTTAACTTATTTGATTTATTTATGAATGTTAGTTAGTTAAAGTAGTATTTAATTATTAGTTTGTTAGTATTTCTAGTTTTATTAAAATATTATGTACGAAATATGGTGGATTTAATCTTTTGTGTAAATAGATTAAGATTATTAATTAATTTTATTTGTTCTGGAAGTTCATTATAAACCTTAAGGCAATTATATAAGCAGTTATTCTTTTCATGTAATGTTCTAAAAAGGGAGTTCGATTTGTTCCTAGTATTATGGTTGTGTATGTCAAAATTCCTATTTAGAATGAAGTTATGTTTTAATTGATTATTAATGATTTTGTACGCAGTTTTATAGAGTTCCAGTAATATTATGTTTCTTAAGCTTAGATACTTTATAGTGTATATAGAATCTGTTGGGTGTAACAAGGGCAAGCCTTGTGCAAGCTTAACACATTTTTTATGCATTATGTCTAGTTTATTTAGATGAATTTGTGGAGCTCTACTCCAAATAGATAAAAGATAAGTAATATGTGATTTTATATGCGAAGAATATAATGTGTATATCGATTGATTCGAGAGGAACTTACGTGGGTGTCTGAAATTTTGCCAAAAATAGTTTAGTGTAATGGCCAAAGTTACTGCAAAATTTGGTTGGTGCAAAGGGTTCGAGAAGCTGCCATAAAACTCCTTCATTTATATGAGCATCTACACCTAATAAAGCTGAATGTTTGAAATTTTGCTAAAAGTAATTAACCAGATGA
Source organism: Dolichopus griseipennis (assembly GCA_963082915.1). NCBI lineage: Eukaryota > Metazoa > Arthropoda > Insecta > Diptera > Dolichopodidae > Dolichopus > Dolichopus griseipennis. The sequence goes on from OY720441.1 coordinate 276,804,713, forward strand.
TATAATGTATATGTTACGGTCATGCGGGTATCCCAGAGTTGACACAGTATACTCTACTACATTCTTCCTTGTTTAATTTTTTTTTGCTAATATAGTAGCATAAGGGAATTAATTAATGGTTTATTTTATTTTCTACATTATAGTTGGTATGTACGGGTACATAAAAGTTAAGAAGGGCAACTGCAATTTTTCCTATATTTTATTTTCTTTTTATGTTTTTATTGAATCAAAAAATAATAAAAGTAAATAAAACTAATTAAAAAACATGTTATATGAAAAAATAAAAGAAAACTTTAGAAAGGAAAAAGTGACGTGGAAAATTTTAAAATGTAGTCTAATCGTATTTAGTTTCCAAATGGCATTAAAAACCCATTTATTAGCAAATTTACAAGGAAAATTAAAAATAATTTAATTTAATAAAAATTTATTTAAACAAATTTTACAAGGAAATATAAAAAACTATTTACAAAATTCATATTACATTTAGTGGACAATATTTCCAAAAGGTGTTTTTTGTTTGGTAATGAACAAAATGTTCTATCAAAAGACCTTCTACTCTTTTGCATATCACACAAGATATTCTAGGTTTACGCGAATCGCATTTAATGTTTTTAATCATTATAAATTATCTAAAATATATGCAAAAGAAATGATGCATGCAATCATAAATTTTGTAAGAAGAGATATGCAACAAAAGAAAATAGGTCTTTTGATGATACATTTTATATATGTATTTGCAAAAGAAAGAAATCTTTTAAAAATGTAGACTAATTGTAATTAATAAGAGTTTTGCAAATAGTTTTTTAAATTTTCTTGTAAAATTTGTTTACGTTAATTAAAAACAAGTAAAGAAACAGTCAGTCGGTGCAACCGACTTAGAAATATCCTACACCTATTTGGTTCAAATTTAAGGACATATCCATAAGTCATTTTAACACCATAAAGGCTGTTATTAATTTGATTGTAAGACATAGCTACCCAAATTAACTTTATAATACTAAAAACATTTTCTAATTACACTATCTCTTAAAAAATATTACAAATTCTTACTAATTTATTTATTTAAAAATATTAAAAAACAAAAAAACTTGTTATAAATAAAAATATATTTATTCCAATTCAATTACAAAATGAAAAAATTCTAGTTATTAAATTTTGTGATAAAAGCTAATCAAAGCATAATATATTTAATAATCCAAATGTTTTAAAATTGCAATTATTTTAAATGGCTAGTTAATATACCTAATAGAAAAGCTTATACGCAAAATATGCAATAAATGTATTTCTAAAATACAATTACAAATTTACGCTTTTTCATATAATTCATTTAAATATAAAAATAAATTTTACATAAATGCAGCAAGTACCTTTGAACATAGCTGAACCACTACAATTAATTCTAAATTTCGGGGACACATAGGAAATAGGAAATATATTCTTTGGCTTCGAAATTATACTCGTTCGGCCTCAAATGTATCAAAAGCTTCGAGAATCCGAACTCATTGACCAAACTCGACCAGAACCAATTCCAATGGTACTTTCATTACTAGTAGCCTAGAGTTTAAATTTCATCAAAATAGCGGCATTATTTTTTGAGTTATGGTGTTTTTAAGATATATGTTTGTTAACCCTTGAACTTTTCAAGGATTCCAACCTGAAATTATGGTACGATTTCGCCCATATGCAGTCCCCGTCATATTTTCAATACTAGTTAACCCTTGTACACAATTGGAAATTTCTATCTTAATTTTAAGTTACTAGTTTTATTAATTTCGATGATAAACTTTTACACATTGGGGGGTCTAAGAAAGGCACAAAATTAGAGGGACACGCAGGAAATAGTAAAGAACACCCATGTGCCAGATTTGAGGTTTCTACATTTGTTTCAAGTTACTTCTTTATTAATTTCGAAAATATGCTTTATGGTACGATTTCGCCCATATGCAGTCCCCGTCAGTCCCCTGCATGTGCCAGATTTGAAGTTTCTACATTTGTTTCAAGTTACAGCTTTATTAATTTCGAAAATATGCTTTAAGGTCCTTGGTCTTTAAGGTCCCCCAATTGGGGTCAAATTTTAAGGAGACTAAGGAAATCTAAAGCGACACCCTGATACCAAATTTAGAGGTTCTATCTTCATTGGTTTCGGAATTATGCTCGTTTGGCCTAAATTCGATCAAAAAGTTCTAGGTTCCGAACCCATTGTCCAATCCCGAACTTACGCAATCTCCGAAGTAGGTTCATTACTAGTAACCTACAACATAAATTTGATGAAGATAGCGTCTTTAGTTGTTGAGTTATCGTGATTTTTTATATATGTTCGTTAGCCCTTCGATCGATTGAAAGGTCCAGAATCCGAACCCATGGGCCGATTTCGACCATATGCAATCCCTGCTGTACTTTCAGTTCTAGTAACCTACAGTTAAAGTTTCATCAAGATAGCTCCATTATTTTTTGAGTTATCGTGTCTACGGACGGACGGACGGACATGGCTATATCTACTCAGGAGGTCACGCTGATCACAAATATATATACTTTTCCATATCTAGCTCGCTTCCTTTAGGTGGTTACAAACACCATACCAAAGTTAATATACCCCTTTACCTATTCTATAGTCTTAGGGTATAATAAAAAAACTGATAAATAAATATTGATATTTTTTGAAAAATTTTAAAAGTTATTTAATTTTATTAGTACAAGGTATATCATTAGGTATCATGGCTGCATATTTACTTTAAGTAGAAAAAAAAACTTTTATTTCAGGGAATCTATAATAAATGTATGGTTTTGATTTGTGGTGACGTGTCATGTGGCCTAGGCCATTATGCCCTTGGTCTCATCCCTGGTGGGACATATTACCCAAATTCAAAAAACATTTCAAAAATAAATCTTTCTGTTAGATAACCAATTTAAATTTATTAATTAGATAATATTATTAATTATATTACAAAGTTTGTCAGAAAGGCTCTTACATATACTCAAAATATTAGTAAAAAGGACTTAAAGAGTTTGTAATAAAATTCTACAAAAAGGACATAACAATTCGGAATAATTTTTTTGAGTATAATTTGTATGTCACTAGCAGATTTACCCGACGTTGTCGGGGAGTGTGCGAATTGTAAAAAAATAAGTTTCTGCCAATTTTTCGATGTACTGCTTTGGTTAAAAACAAAGCTTCAAAAAAATATTTGTAGAGTTCCGTTAACCCATTGCGGCCCAACAGCTTTTTAAAGGTTTTTTCGTTACTTTGCTACAAATTAGAAATGGTTTACCCGATTGACTACAAATTTTGTATATGTGTTCCTCTTTGAGAATGGAGTTCACTCTATTAACAGACTTGGAATTTGTTAACCCTTGCCGCCCGGCAAGTGTTCAAAAAAAAAGTTTTGGAAGAATATTACGTCCAATTTTGCGAAATATTGCTTGGTCAAAGTTTCAAAAAAAGGTTTGTTGAGTTCCGCACCGCAGCTTGTTACAGATTTTTTCGTTACTTTACTCTTAAGCACAAACAGTTTGACTAATTGACTTTAAATTTTGTATGCGTACATGTATATACGTGTCATTCCTACGATTTCTCAAAAAAATAAAATTTTTTAAGTAAATTGCGTGCAATTTTAGTAAGTAGGAAAACTTCTTTGAGGTAGGAATGTTTAAAAAATGTTTTGTCGAGTTCTTTTAACCGATTGCGAAACAGAAACTTACAAAAACAGTTTGAACGATTATTTCTAATCTTTCTATACGTGGCGTTTCTTGACAATTTGGTGCTCCTTGACGATAGAGCTGAGGATGGCAGGTTCCCGCAGCATAATGTTAACTGAATTAAAGTTTTTATTTTTATTATTATTTAATAATTATGAAAAGTTTTAAATGAAATTTGATAATTTTGTTGAAAAATTGCTAGAATAATTAAAAAAAAATGGTGTTAAAAAAATTGCTTTATAATTCGATGGTTTAGAAAAGGTTTAAAAATCTGCTTTTCAACTTATATTTTGTTTTGTATACGCTCTTCCTTGTTTTTTATGATATTATGAGGGAAGTATAGGCTTCTTTTTTGAAAAAAATGTTTTAAAGTACTATGTTTTTAAGCATAATATATACGAAATTGAATATTTGATTTTTGGATTTTATTAGAAAGAAAACTACAATTTAACACTGAAATCTATTTTTAAAGAACAACAAATGCAAAGTAGATAAAAAACAATGACTTACGAAAAAATGTAGAGAAGGAAAATATTATGTCATTTATATTTAAGGATATTATTATTCGCATTCTTTATTAGCTTAATTTTATTATTATTTATATTAAAAATTTGCATTTACAATTTTTTATCGAATAACGAATACACAAAAGTTAAGGGTTTCAAAAATTTTGATATAAAACTTTAAAAAAAGTAATTAGGTGTCCTGCACAAAGGGGTTACTACATCGCAACCAAAGTACCACATTTAGCTTTTGCCATATTTGAGCAGGGCAAAAAAATTAGTTTTAAGGTTATAAAGGTTAATTTACGTTAATGCCAAAATTTTGAAAGTTTCATTGAATCTTTCTGTAAAACGCGTAAATAGGTCAAAAGCAAATTAACCCGGTGGACTTAACCCGGCCAGGCCGAAATGGGTTAATTTATTCTAACCAAATTCATACAACTAATTCCGGTTGCTAAGAGGAACATTTGTCTTATAAAAATGTAACATAGCCCCCGGGCTCTCAGAATTATTCCTTTAAAATTTTGTGACAATTGGACCAGTGGTTTTCACGTGAATCCTGGACAAAAAAGCAAACAAACAAATTTTTTTCTTTATATATTAGATAAAGCGCCTCCAAATTCAGAATCGGTACGGATTTTCATTGATTTTTTTGTTTGTTACATCATAAAAAATTTCTAATTTTAAGAAGAAAAACTTTTAACTTTTATAAAAATAAATAAAAAAAAATTAAAAAACTTATTATAGATGATTAATTGCAATTTATATCATGCAATATTTAATTAAAAAAAAAAAAATAAAATTTGGTTAACTTTATGAAATAAATATCAGAAATCATGCAAGATTTTGTCTTATAACTTGCAAAGTTTTTGTGGAAGAAAGGTGGTAGTATAGTCAAAAATTAGGGGAGAGAAGGGTAATATCTTAAAATAAAAAAAATATTATGTTAGCATTATTATTTTCTTGATGAAAGGCGTTTAATTTATATTTAGTTAAAAATATTTGGCTTTAAGCCCTTATAACTTCAAACTGGGACACTATACAGTAATTTAGAAAGCTACTTTAATAAGCTTTAAATTGGCATACCTGGTTTTTTCCTATTTTGTTTGGTTCCAATTTTATTGAAGTAAAACTAAATTATACTTAAAAAACAGTTATGTCCTTATAACTTATAAAGGAGTTAAAATAAATGTAGAGTGAGGTAGAGGTTTTTTTTAAACTGAAATTTTTCTTAGACCGAGTTCAGTACACGGTTTTCTAGGTATTTCTTACAAATTTTTATAAAATATAGCAAAACTTTATAAAAATATTATTTTAGTTTTAAAAATTTTTAAGATTTTTTTACTTTTATCGATACTAAAGAAAAATATTCATAAGATACTACACATTTTTGAAAGCGTTTAGTTTTTGGACGTTACATTAGCATATGCAAGTTAGAAATATCTATATAAAAAATAATGATAACTCGATTATTTGAAAATTGTATCACATATGTGAGACACGCGGTATTCAAGATAAGTCTTTTCTCAAAATTTTTATATTCATGTACTCGTATACTTAAATAAATTATTGAAAACAAAAAACACAATTTGCAGGTTTCTGCTTAGAACTTTAAGGCTGTAATACATATTATTATACCCTACACCTATAGAATAGGTACAGGGGTATATTAACTTTGGTATGGTGTTTGTAACCACCTAAAGGAAGCGAGCTAGATATTTAAAAGTATATATATTTGTGATCAGCGTGACCGCCTGGACCTTTTAGTCGGTGTCAGGGATAACGAACATATATTAAAAATCACGATAACTCAACAACTAATGAGGCTATCTTCATGAAATTTGTGCTGTAGGTTATTGGTAATTAAACTACGGCGGTGATTACGTACGGTGAGGATCGGACAAAGGGTTCGGAACTGAGAACTTTTTGATCGAATTTAGGCAAAACTAGCGTAATTCCGAAACCAATGAAGATATAACCTCCAAACTTGGTATCAGGGTGTCACTTCCTATTGCGTAAGTGTCTTTGAAATTTGGGCCCCATTGGACTAGTGGGTCGGGGACTAGCCACTCAGTTCCGAGGACCTTAAAGCATATTTTCGAAATTAATAAAAATAGTAACTTGAAACAAATGTACAAGCTTCAAATTTGGCCCAGGGTGTTCTTTACTATTTCTTCCGTGCCCCCCTAATTTGGGATCATTTGGACTGGTGGTTCAGGACCTCTCTTAGACCCCCCAAATGTGTAAAAGCTTATCATCGAAATTTATTTATTTATTTATTTATTTATTTATTTATTTATTTATTTATTATACTGCTTAACACAAACAGTTTACAAAAAATCATACAAATAACAATTAAAATTATACAATTAAAATCAATATAAAAAATTACATATTTGACTAATTATAATTATGTTCAAACTAAAATTAAAATTAAAAGTTAAAAATTATAATTATAAACTTTACATTACTACAAGAAAAACAAAACAAAAATAATCCTAATAATAGCGATTGTATAATTTTTGTTTTTGGGAGTGTTTTGAAAGTGTAAAGTCAATATAATGTTTATGTTTATTACCTATAATAAGCATTCTATTAATAGGTTCGAATTTGCCATAGTTAGTCCTATGATTATTAGTTTTAAATAAATTGCAAGAGCGAAGGCGTTGAAGATTTCTAATAATAATTTTACTAGAAATTAAATTAGATTTAACGTTACCCTTGACAATTTCTGTAATAAAAATGACATCAGAAACTTCACGTCGAAAATTTAAAGTACACAAATCAATTAATTTTAGCCTTTGTTCATATGGTGGTAAAATAATGGGATTCGACCATGGCAAATGGCGTAAGGCAAATCTAAGAAAATTTTTTTGTATTGCCTCAATCCTATCAATGTGTACCATATAAAACGGAGACCAAACTTGACTAGCATATTCCAAGTTTGGTCTTACAAGACAAGTGTACAACGATTTAAGTACATAAGGATCTGAAAATTCCTTTGCAGAACGTTTAACAAATCCCAATAGTGAATTAGCTTTATTTATAATATTATTATAATGGATTTTAAAGCTAAGTTGGGAATCGAAGTACACCCCTAAGTCCTTTATTGAGGTAACTTTAGGTAAACTAATACCATCTAAGTTATAATTGAAACAAATAGGACTAGATCGGCGTGTATAAGATATCAGTGCGCATTTATTTACATTAAGTAGTAAACAGTTATTAACGCACCAATTGTTAAAATTTTGAAGATCATTCTGCATTAGGATGGCGTCATTATAAGATGTAATCTTTTTAAAAAGTTTCATATCATCAGCGTAAACTTGAAGCTCGCAATTAGAAATTAAAGAAGAAACATCATTTACAGATAAGATAAAAAGTAGAGGGCCAAGGTGACTACCTTGTGGAACTCCCGAATTTGCCACGAAAGGTTCTGAAATCACATTTTTAAATATAACACTATAGGAGCGATCACATAAATAAGAATGTATCCACTTAAGGAAAAATAGTGGAAAACCATATTTTTCAAGTTTTAGTAAAATAATATTATGTGGCAATAGATCAAATGCTTTACTAAAATCAGTATAGACAACATCTGTTTGAAATCCTTCTTCCATGTTATTAAGAAGAAGAGATGTGGTTTCAACTAGATTAGTCACCGTAGATTTTTGTTTTACAAAGCCATGTTGGTTATCTATTAAAAGATTCCTACAATGATTATAAATTGAATCCGTTATAATTAATTCAAATAATTTAGGAATTGAAGATAATTTAGCTATTGGGCGATAGTTAGTGATTTCATTTTTAGCATTCTTTTTGTGAATTGGCCTGATATAAGAAATTTTCCAAATAGGAGGAAAATATCCGGAATTTAATGAATTTTTAAAGAGTAATGTTAAAGGCGTAGTGAGAATGTTAGAACACTTGCTCAAAATTATTTCTGGTATACCATCTGGTCCAGGAAAAGTATTATCACCCAGTTTATTTAGATAGCTGGAAACTATTTGTTCATTAATATTAATGTCAGTAAGTGAAGTTTTTTGATATGTATTCATATTGGAGAAATAATTTTCATTTGGCGTAAAAGAAGAATCACTATATAAAGTGCTAAAAAACTCACGAAAATATTTTGAAATAGTTGAAGGATCATTACTAGAAAGAGAATTGAAATTCATAAATGTTGGGTAATCATCACATTTACGTTTAGAGTTTAAGAATTTCCAAAATTTTTTCGGATCAGACTTTAATTTAGTTGCCATTAAGTTAATGTAACTATTATAAAGTATTTCAGAAGAAGTTTTAAATTTCTCAAACAATATAACAAAATTATTAAATTCATTAATATCTTTTGTTTTTAGATATTTACGCCAGGCTTTGTTTTTCTTATTTCTGAGAGATCTAAGCTCCTTTGTGAACCATGGTGGGCCAGAGTTAGAACATCTGTTTTTTGAAATAGGAACAAATTGTGTAAAACCTTCGAACATTATTTCATAAAACCTAATTGTCATTTGATTAAGGTCTATATTATTAAATATAGACGTGAAGTCATAGGTGTTTAAGAAATTTACTAGTCCGGGAAAGTTGGTTTTATTGAAATTAAACCTATAAGAATCTGCTGCTTCATGATTTATGGAATTAGTCAAACAATAAGTAAAATTTATTGAAGGGTGATAGGGGTCCAACGCAACAAGCGGTAACACCGATTCACAGAAAATAATATTTTTCCAATCAGAAGTAAATATTAGATCCAATTGTTTATCTTTAAAATTGCGGCAGTGGGAAACCTGTTGTAAATCGTTGGTATTTAAACCATCAATAAATTGAGAATCAGGTTCATTCACTGAAGAATCAGCAATCAAAAAAGATTCTTCGTCATGATTGATCCAAGTTATATTAGGGAGATTAAAATCTCCACATAAAATTAACTCATCATTAGGACCAGAATTACAGCAAATCGAATCTATTACATTTAAAAGAGTAATATAAATATTTAAATTCGAAGAAGGTGGAATGTATGTGTTAACAATATTAACACTTTTATTGGAAAATTTTATGTTCACACCAATTATCTCAAGACAGTCCGCGTCAGAAATAGGAATTTCATTTGCATTAAATGAGTTTTTTACGGCTATCAATACTCCTCCCCCTTTAGGAATGTAACTATTAGATACATTAAGTTCAGAGTATCTGTCTTTTCTAAAAACCGAGTATGAGCTATCAAAAAGCTCAAGATTGTTAATAGAAGAATTTAGCCAAGTTTCAGTTAAAGCAAATACGTCAAAATTTAAATTTATTGAATTAAGTAGGACTTGTCTAGTTTTTGTTCTAAGACCTCTGACATTTTGATAATATAATGATAAATTTATCAAATTTGAAGGATCAATCAAAGATGTAGAGGTCTTATTTAAATATTATTTAATATGAAAATATTTATTATGGTTATCATTTGAAACCTGCAAATGATTGTAATAATTACTACTACAATGGTTACGGTATGCCTTTAAGTCGTCAGAAACATCTTTGGAAGATATACCTTTAATTTCGTGAAATTTAATATATAATTTATAGAGTTCTTTATAATCGGTCGGTAAACCTTCGTTATCAATTAAGACCTTTACACTTATTCTAGTCTTACCTTCCAATACCTTATTATAATTATCATCAAACTAATACGACAAATACAATCTGACCATATTATAAACTTTATCATCTCTTAGCCTGGAAAGAGCTATTGTATAGTCCTTGTTGGCAAGAGATTGTTGTGTCATTCTAGTTATTGGTGGTAAAAGTGGGTTAATAATTGAAGGCTGAAGAGTTTCACCTTGCACAAATTTTACGAATTTAGAAGTAGAAGGAGTGTTTGGAGAAGTCAACGAAGAAGGAGGAAGTTCAATAACTGTAGTAGAGTTAGCATTGACAATTTCAGGCTCTTTAGTTACTGATGAAGTATTTAAAGTGTTTGTATTGTTATTATTGTTCTGAATAGTATTGTGGTTATGACAAATGTTGTTCTGATTTATGTTTGAAGTACTGTTATTAGTATTTAATTTAGTGTTTATGGAATTATTTGAATCTGTTGAGTTAGAATTAGAATTAGTTGAATTGTTAGCAGTTGCGCTATTATTAGGATGTACAGTTATATTATTAACGTTAATGCTAGTATTAGTATTTCTTTTGTCAGAGTTAATATTACTATTTTCAGAACTATTATTATTATTATTATTGTTATTGTTATTATTATTATTATTACTATTATTATTATTATTATTATTATTATTATTATTACTATTATTATTATTATTATTATTACTATTATTATTATTATTATTATTATTATTATTATTATTATTATTATTATTATTATTATTATTATTATTATTATTATTATTATTATTATTATTATTATTATTATTATTATTATTATTATTATTATTATTATTATTATTATTATTATTATTATTATTATTATTATTATTATTATTATTATTATTATTATTATTATTATTATTATTATTATTATTATTATTATTATTATTATTATTATTATTATTATTATTATTATTATTATTATTATTATTATTATTATTATTATTATTATTATTATTATTATTATTATTATTATTATTATTATTATTATTATTATTATTATTATTATTATTATTATTATTATTATTATTATTATTATTATTATTATTATTATTATTATTATTATTATTATTATTATTATTATTATTATTATTATTATTATTATTATTATTATTATTATTATTATTATTATTATTATTATTGTTATTATTATATTTATTTTTATTAGTCTTATTACTTTTATTACTAGATATATTTTTATTTTTACGATTATTATCATTATTTTTATTTTTACTAATTTTATTTTTATTACCTCTAACATCCCGAAATTTTGTAATTTTCGTTCCCTTCTTCCAAAATTTAAGATTTCTCACCTTCTCAACCATCATATCAGGAACGGACACTTTAAATGACAGGTATTTTGGATTCCGGATCCTTTTGGGAGTAACTTTTTTACAAATTGCAATATCACACTTAAATTTTTGTTTAATAAAGCTCTCAAGGCTTTTTTCAGTCATTTTACAATTTAGCCTTGAAATGCAAAGAGTAAACGAAGGCTTTGTTGTAACAATCGGGGTTAGTAAAGCCTTAACTCCGGGTTTTGTCTTATTTATTTTACTCTTTGCCGTTGTGCTAGGTGTGATATTGTCAGTTTGGATAAAAACATCTTTATAAACTATTGGTGGTTTATTTAATTTATCCAACTGTTGTTTAATTAACTCCACATCGCACTGAATTTCCTTCTGTCTATGATTGGGTATTTTTTAATCTGAACCCAAAGCATGAAGGGATACGTTCACACGATTTAAGTCGTCCTTCATTAGATCCACCACTTCACGAATGCCAACCAGCTCCTTTGATGTTGCCGATATAAGTTCATCTTTGAGATCATTTAATAGATCTGTCAAAGTGTTTTTCAAATATTTTTTCCGGTCAGAAAGAAAACTGCATAAAGCTTGATTGAAGTTATCATAGCTTTTGGCCATATCGTTAAAGCATACCGAATTGTTTTTTAAAGCATCTACTGCTTTAGTCGTGCAACCTTGGCAGTCACTTTTAATATCATTTAGTGTAACCATTAACTCATCTTTTAGTATTTGAATAGGCTGGTTCAAATCCAAGCAACTATCGCAAACAAAGTGATGCGAAATGAACGAGTTGCATGTTTGCCAGCCCCTAGGTGCATTAATGCAAACTCCATGAAATTTTCTTTTACAGATACCATTACATTATTTTACAGATACCATTACATAATTAATAAAACTAGTAACTTAAAATTAAGATAGAACGTTCCAATTGTATACAACGGTTAACTAGTATTGAAAGTATGACGGGACTGCATATGGGCGAAATCGTACCATGGTTTCGGGTTCTGGAACCCTTGACAAGTTCAAGGACTAAAAAACATATATCTTAAAAACACCATAACTCAAAAAATAATGCCGGTATTTTGATGAAATTTAAACTCTAGATTACTAGTAATGAAAGTACCATGGGAATTGGTTCTGGTCGAGTTTAATTTCAAAGCCAAAGAATATATTTCCTATGTCCTAGGGGTCTCCGAAATCTAGACTTAATTGTAGTGGTTCAGCTATGTTCAAAGGTACTTGCTGCATTTATGTAAAATTTATTTGAATATTTAAATGAATTATATGAAAAGGTCTAAATTTGTAATTGTATTTTAGAAATACATTTATTGCATATTTTGCGTTTATAAACTAACCATTTAAAATAATTGCAATTTTGAAAAATTTGGATTATTAAATATATTATGCTTTGATTATCTTTTTATCACAAAATTTAATAATTAGAATTTTTTCATTTTGTAATTGAATTGGAATAAATATATTTTCATTTATTTCAAGTTTGTTTGTTTTTTAATATTTTTAAATAGATAAATTAGTAAGAATTTGTAATATTTTTTAATAGATAGTGTAATTAGAAAATGTTTTTAGTATTATAAAATTAATTTGGTTTGCTATGTCTTACGATCAAATTAATAACAGCTTTTATGGTGTTAAAATGACTTATGGATATGTCCTTAAATTTGAACCAAATAGGTGTAGGGTATTTCTAAGTCGGTTGCACCGACTGACTGTTTCTTTACTTGTTTTTATTTAGTATTGTTGTCTCTTTGCTAACTAGAAGTTACTGTCTCTTTATGTTTTTTTGTCTAAATGTGTTATTATATATATACTTTGTTTTTGCCTTATAAAAATAACTTTGAATTGAATTATGATTTTAGTTTTTAGCACATTTTCAAAAAATTTTGTCTATATAGTTTCACTCCCTCCGTCCGTATGTTTACAAAAACTTTTACATCGTTTGAAATAGAGAAAAGAAATTTTAACCACGAGTAGGTATTACAAAAAAAATAATTTCGTAGAAGAATTTTTTTCTGTAGCCCCACCCGTTACGGAGCTGCAGCCTTCCAAAGTTGGAAAAAGCCCTATATTCAAAATGTTATAACAAGAGTCCTATTAGGTGTATTTCCAATCTGAAAACGGAACAAGATAGCTGGTTTTATAAACTTTATAAATTTTTAAAAGGTAACTGTTTAGGGTTGCCATACGGTACTAAGATTTACCATTATGCCAAACTAAATTTTTGCAAAATTTTTGGCTACCCATATCTTCTAAACGGTTCAAGCTAGAGTCTTGAAATTTGGGAGTAGTAGTTAGATTCTCAAAAATAAGTAGAAGTCAATTCTCAAATTTTTTTGCCACCTCCCCTGTTTAGCAGCTATAAGGGCTCGAAAATTGAAATTTTGCTATTTTTAAACACCTGCAACTTGAATACCTGTTCAAATTTTGTTTTTGTGATTTACAAAATTGAAAGCTCTTTAATTAAATTTCTACATGTGTCAAAAGTTTTTCTTAATTTCCAAAAAAGCCCTATATTTAAATTGCTATAATAACAGTTCTGTTAGCTTTATTTTCAACCTAGAAACGGTAAAAGAGAGCTGCTTTCTTAGGCTTTACAAAAATACATCACTAAAATGTACAGGGTTGCCATACGGTACTAAAATTTACCATTATGCTAAACTAAATTTTTACAAAATTTTTGGCCCCACATATCTTTTAAACGGTTTAAGCTAGGGTATTGAAATTTTAGTAGAAGTTAGATCCTTAGAAATTAGTAGGAGTTGTTTAACAAAATTTTTTTGCCACGTCCCCTGTTTAGCAACTATAAGGGCTCGAAAACTAAAATTTTGTTATTTTTAAACACCTGTAACTTGAATACCTCTTCAAATTTTTTTTTGTTGATATACAAAATTTGAAGGTCCAACATTATACTTTAACATATGTTAAAAAATTTTTTTAAATTTAAAAACGGTTCTTTAAATTGAATAAAGTGTCTCTCAGTTTTAACCATTTTTGTTTATTTAGTAAAATTCTAAGTGAAATTCTAAATTTTGGTAGAATTCACAATTTAATTCCTTGAACCTAAAAAAGTCGGGGGAAGGGGAGTAGTGAGGATTAGATCCTTTAGAAATTGGTTAACCTTCCCCATAGAAGGACTATTAGAAATTTAAAATAAAAAATTTCCTGTTTTTATAAGTCACCAACGTGTATATTTCCTTAATTAAACGTTAATACTGAAGCTTCAACATTATATTCCGATAAAATACTCAGTATGAAACACTATATTATTTTGAAAATGTGCTTTTTTAAAAACCCTTGGTTTTTTTCATCACTTGTTTTAAGAACAATTTTAGACAATTTTTGAGAAAGAAGTGAATCAAAATTTATTTTTTATACTTAGTTCCAAAAATGTCCATTCTACTTAATATTACGATCAAACGATGGCTTTTACTGTTGGCAAGCGTAATTTCAAGTTTGTAATTCTTTGCAATAGTTAATTTGGGAGAAACATATTGAAATATAAGTTTAATTTAAAAGGAAATTCAATTTATAATTATAATTAGGTAAAAGAATTGTTAAAAGAATATTTTTAACAAAAACTAAAATGACTGATATGAAATGATGAAATGAAAAAAATATTTTTTAAAACATTTTACAAATTAAAAACGGCGAAGAGTGTAGTAGATTAGACTGTGTCAACTCTGGGATCCCGTATTACCGTAATATAAACATTATATCATTCGGTTAATTACTTTTTGTAAAATTTCAAACATACAGCTTTATTAGGCGTAGTGTAATGCTCATATAAAAGAAGGAGTTTTATGGCAGCTACTCGAACCCTCTGCAGTAGATCAACTAAATTTTGCAAAAACTTTGGCCATAAAACTAAACTACTTTTGGCTAATTTCAGATACGCAGCTGTAATAGGTACAGAGTACTACTCATATAAAAAAAGATGTTGTATGGCAGCTACCCGAACCCATGGACCAAAATGGCTGAATTTAAATAGCGATGACGGCTATTGCATAAAAACCAATTTCTGAAAATTTGAAAACTCTAGCTCCTTTATTTTTTGAGTTATCGTGCAGACGGACGGACGAACATACATAGCTAAATCGATTTATTTTTGATTCTGATCCATTCACTTGAGTCTATATTTATCCCCCCTCCTTCTCTGCGTCATAAACGTAATGGCAAATTTAGTATACCCTTTTGACTAATAGTCATTTTATTTTATTTGACTCATGCTTAACTCAAAGATGATACACTTGTTACTTAAAACTAACAAAGTGAAATAAAAACAAGTAAAGAAACAGTCAACCGGTGCAACCGACTCGGAAATACCCATATCCATAACTCATTTAATACCATAAAAGCTGTTATTATTTTGATCGTAAGACATAGCTAACCAAATTAACTTTATAATACTGAAAACATTTTCGAATTACACTATCTATTAAAAAATATTACAAATTCTTATTAATTTATCTATTTTAAAATATTAAAAAACAAAAAGACTTGAAATAAATGAAAATATATTTATTCCAATTCAATTACAAAAGTGAAAAAATTTGAAATATTAAATTTTGTAATAAAAAGCTAATCAAAGCATAATATATTTAATAATTCAAATTTTTCAAAATTGCAATTATTTTAAATGGTTAGTTTATGTACCTATTAGAAAAGCTTATGAACGCAAAATATGCAATAAATGTGTTTCTAAAATACAATTACAAATTTAGAACCTTTCATATAATTCGTTTAAATATAAAAATAAATTTTACATAAATGCAGCGAGTACCTTTGAACATACCTTAAGTATCGTACACAATGTCTTAATTATATATAACCTATAATAATAATTCAATAAAATATATGGTACTAGCAGATTTACCCGGCGTTGCCCGGGAACGTGCAAATTGTAAAAAAGCAAGTTTCAGCCAATTTGTTGAAGTACTACTTTGGTTAAAAAGAAAGCCTCAAAAAAATATTGGTGGAGTTCCGTTAACCCATTGTGGCCCAACAGTTTTTATAAGTTTTTTCATTACTTTGTAATAAATTAGAAATGATTTACCCGATTGACTTCAAATTTTGTATATGTGTTCCTCTTTCAGAATGGAGTTCACTCTATTAACAGACTTGGAATTTGCTAACCCATACCAAAGATAATGAATACAACCAGATGTGCACTCTCATATAAAAATGTTTTTAAAAAATAAAACCCTAATATGGGTCTAATATCATCATACATTCATACACGTTAAAAATTAAAAAAGCTTTTAAGAGAGTTAAAAATATAAATAAATCACGTGATTGTCGATTAACTATAGTAAAGATTTAAAGAAGATCATTTGAGAAAGAATTTTTTATTTGTATTTTTTTTGTAAGTATGCATATGAATGCTATATGTATACATGTTATTATATATTATTGTTGAATGAAGTTTAATAGATTTTTTTTTCACTTCACAAAAAGCTTTTTTATGAATGAGTGTGTGCCGTTTTTGTAATTTTGGAAAGGAAAATGTTGATATGTGAAAAAGAAAATCTGAAACAAAAAATATTTTGTTGAATTAAAAAATTATAGAAACGGTAACGATAAATGTTTACATTCTTAACGTTTTTAAATTATATAGGTCCTTACATAAAAATATATAAAATATTTTTCTCAGCTTTAATTTTTGTTATTACACTTAATTTAATAACGGTTTTGAAAAATTTTAATAATTAAAATGTTAGCAAATAATTCTAATATTTAAAATGTTATCTTCTTATGTTGTATACGGAAAAAGATATGATGTTAGTTTTAAAAACATATACGAATAATGTTGAATAATGAATGAGTTATCTGAGAAACCGTTAAAATTAGACCCCTTCTTCCAGAACAATTTTTTGTTTGTCTCAACATTCCCAATCACTCAGCTCAAAGAAGATAATTGAGAGCCGAAGACCCACGCATTAATTTTAAAATTCTTTTAATAAGTGATAATTACTGACAAGCAATCAATGTATTTTAAAATTCGCTAATTTTTCTGGTTTACCCATTCTAACACATTTTTCTATTCTTTATATCTTGAAAACGGTGAGAGATAAGAAAAAATTATTAAGTACAGAATTGAAGAGCTCAAAATATAACATTATGTTTAAATATGCTTTTCCATGTACCCAAAATATCGGGTGTTTCAAAATAAAATTGAGTTTAATATAAATTTGTTTTTTGTAAATCTTGCAACTGTTATTGTTTTTTATACTAATAATGTTCACATGCAACATATCAACAGCATTAGTATAAAAAACTTAAAGCTCGTAGTTCGCTTTGTAAAAAATATACTACTTATTCCATTGCCAGTCAGTTCAAAAGTAATAGATTTTTTTATGAAATTTTTCTAAAAACCCCTTACTAGTCCTATAACGAATTGGTTCTTATGTGGAACACCCTAATAAATAAATTTATCTTATTTTCCACACCACCAAAGAGGTAAAGGATATGGCGCGTTTTTTTTTCCGTGGAATCCCCAATAGGCCTAATCCACTTAATTCTTGCTGTATTATTCTTTTAAAGTTCTTTGTCTTCGTTCGCTAGTATAATTTTTTTTTAATGTGGTTTTTTCGAAAATCCATAAACAGTTTTTTCTAATTAAAATCAATAGAAAATATTCTACAAATTTTATTCTATGTTTATAACATGAATTAGCTTCATCAAACCATTTAGGTAAATCATTTATACAGCTATTTTTAATTTTTAATAATATTCCTTCTTCGTGAGAGCTTGTTTTCATAATTTTATAAAAATTATTTGTAAATTTTAGACAAATTTCAAAAAATTCATTTGTGGGTGCTTTAAGTGATCCAAAGTCACCAAAGGTATCATTTTTAAAATTCTTGAAATATATCAAAAGTTCGCTTTCATTTGACATTTTTGCTATTTCATTATCAAGCATTTCCTGGTGGATTGGGGCTTAGAAACATTCGCAGTAAGGAATGCTTTGAGTATGAGTCCTCTAAAATCGAACGAAAATCCAGAAGCGACTGATCCAGAATGGACGGCTCTCTGGTCTACATCGGTCCCCCAAAGGGGCGGCAGTTAAAATACCTGGTAGTAGGTATCAAATACAAAATATAATAATATAAAATAAATTATGAATACAAATAAAGACAAAAATATGGTACGGATATCTACCAAAATGTCGGCAGAGACCACGGCTGCCGGCGAGGGCTTGGCTAATTCCACAAAGGGATTAGTTAAGTCGCTAGTGGTTAAAAATGTATCTACGTTCAACGCAGCCGACCCTTTTAAAAAGGGCGGTTTAGTGGGAAGATCACCACCTGTAGTTGAAAATAAAACCAGTGACAAAGCGGGAATCCAGGCTAATGTAACTTGAAATATTACTGGTTCGAAATTAATAAAAATTATGTCTAACGATGACGGTCAGAATAAACCCCTAGACGTGGGTATTACAGTAGAGAAACAGTTTCATTTAAGAATAAGTGAACTAGAGAAGATGTGTAGCGACTTAATGAGTCAGTTTTACACTCTAACCGAAGAAAATAAAACATTAAAGAAAAAGCAAATAACTAAAAGTGCAGTAGAATACTGTAGAAATGAAGAAGAACTAACTCAGGAAACCAAGTGGATTGTAAAACGTACAGCGAAAAAAAGAAAAGCGGAGCACTCACCAGAAATACACAAAGAAAATAATGTAGAAAAATTAAAGGTGATTAAACCAAAAATTGCAATTGATAAACCCATCATTACAAGAAAAAATAAACCTCCTCCGGTTATCTTAAATAATGTTGTAGAATACCCCAAAGTTAATAAAATACTGGAAGATGTACAAATTAACTATAAAGTAAATATGATGAATAACCATCAACTAAAGATTAATGTTGAAAAACAATGGGAATACAGAGAACTAACAAAAATTATAAATGAAGCTAATTTAGAATGGCATACTTATGAAAACAAGTTGACCAGGCCAATTAAAGTTATGGCTAGGAACTTGCATCCTTCATGCGGTCCTGAAGATATAAAACAAGAGCATAAATGTAAGGGTTTTAAAATCATTGAAGTTGTAAACAAAATAAAAAAAATTAAAAAGAATGAGGAAGAAACTATAGTTAAACTACCTCTTTTTATGTTAACATTTGAAAATACTGAGGACATTGATAAAATTTATAAAATAGAGTTTATTCAGCATATGAGAGTGAAAATTGAAGCTCTGAAAAAAACAAATCTGATTCCTCAGTGTAAAAAATGTCAAAGATATGGTCACACACAAAAATTTTGTCAGCGTCTAGCTAAATGTGTAAAATGTGCAGGGTCACATCTATCAACGAATTGTGACAAAGACAAAAAGGCTACGCCGAAGTGTGCTAACTGCCTTGAGGCACACCCCGCAAACTATAGGGGGTGCGTAGTTGCAAAAGAATTACAAAAGAGAAAAAAAAAAGTAATCAACATACCAAAGAAGGTGCGTCGAATTCACATAACCTTAAATCTAGAAGCTTAAATCCTAGCCAGGATCATCGACGGTTTATCGTATGCCGAAGTATCACAAAATAGAGCAAAAGAACCTATTAGTGCAACAAAACAGAACAATGTAGCATTAGAAAAATCAGCTGAATAAATAATAAAGCGCACTAACGTTAGGAATATAACTCATAGTACAAATAGCATTCATAAACCTAACACTAAAGCTGATATTTGATATAACATTTTAATGCAGTTGATGCAAAATTTGTTAAATTCAATTAACGATATCCCTAAAAGAATAACTAATTTAGAAAACAATTCTAGCAAAAGCTATAGTGGTACTCCGAGAAAATTTCTACATAATGACCCAAAATAAAATTAGTATTGCTACATGGAACGCAAACGGCGTACTAAATAAAAATCTAGAGTTAGAGCTATTTCTAAAAACTAAAAACATTGATGTGTGTCTCCTATCAGAAACTCATATGACAAGACAGTCAAAACTAAAAATAGTAGGTTTCACATGTTATAGTGCGACACACCCTAGTAATAAACCGCGAGGAGGTAGTGCAATTTTAGTGAAGATCTCTTTACTACATCACGAAGAGTGTAAAATAGAAACTGACGAATTTCAACTCTCAGTAATACGTGTTAAGTCCCTTAAACAGGATTTAAACATTGGGGCTTTATATTGCCCTCCTAATTACAATTTAAAGAATATGATCCTTAAAGACCTCTTGAACCGACTTGGGGATAGGTTCATCCTAGGAGGTGATTACAATGCCAAACATATCGATTGGGGTTCAAGACTTACCTCAACAAGAGGAAGAGAGCTAAGGAAATCTATTAGAGAGTTGGGTTGCTATTTTCATTCTACAGGCGAACCAACTTATTGGCCTACTGATACAAATAAAACTCCTGATCTACTGGATTTTTTCATAACAAAAAAAATATCTCCAAATTTTATTAGCTTAGAAAATAATGAGGATTTAGACTCAGACCATTCGGCTGTCGTACTAAACCAGCATGAAAAAATTGTTAAGAAACAAAATAAGCCTACACTTGTTAATAAATCAACAAATTGGTTCAACTTTAAACAAGAGATAGAAAATAATATAAATTTAAGGGTTAAAATAACAACTAAAGATGAAATAGATTTAGCAATTGAAAATCTTAATAAAATTGTCCAAAATGCTGCATGGAATAATACAAAAGAATGTAAATACATGACAGCAGAACCTAATTATCCTAGAGATATATTAAATGCGATTAAAGTAAAGAGAAGAGCTAGACGAAGATGGCATGAAACACGTGACCCAGCTGATAAAACTGTGTTGAATAAAATAACGCAGAATCTTAAAAGAATAATTCTTGAAATAAAAAACAAATCATATGAAAAATATGTTTAGAATTTATCAGCTAAAAAAGAGAGAAATTACTCTTTGTGGAAAGCAACAAAGAGTTTTAAAAAACCTGTAGTGCCAGTCCCACCAATTCGGAAAATGGATGGTAAATGGGCAAGAAATAATAAAGAAAAAGCCGAAACATTCGCAGATCACCTGGAAGAAGTTTTTCGGCCCAATGAAATAGAGTCAGACCTCTACATTGAAAATGATTTCAGAAGAGTAGAAAATGCCATTGAACTAATTACTCATATAGAAATGGTTGAAGAAATTAAAGCTCTGAAGTAAAAAAAAGCACCAGGTTTCGATCTAATTACTGCAGACATTCTAAAACAACTCCCGAAAAAAGGGATAACAATGTTACATATATAATGAATGCTATGTTAAGGTTAAATTATGTACCTAATGTTTGGAAGGTGGCAGAAATAATTATGATACTTAAGCCAGGAAAGCCTCCAAACGAAACAAAGTCTTATAGACCTATCTCTCTGTTACCAATTATGTCAAAACTCTTTGAGAAACTGTTATTAAAAAGGTTGAAACCTATAATAGAAAAAAGGAAACTAATTCTAAACCATCAATTTGGTTTTAGAGAAAAACACTCTACTGTTGACCAATACATAGAATTAGCACAAGCATTTGATAAAGTTTGGCCCGAAGGCTTAATTTATAAGTTGCGGCAACTTTTACCTAAAAAATATGTAGATATACTCTCATCATACTTAAATGATAGACTGTTTAGAATTAAACAGGATGAAGAGTACTCTATACTGAGAAAAATTGAAGCTTGTGTGCCTCAAGGAAGTATCTTGGGTCCAATATTATACTTGCTATATACTAGTGACTTGCCCCAATTTCAAGAAATAAATGTAGCGACTTTTGCTGACGATACTGCAATAATGGCAGTAGGATCAAATGTCGGCGAGGCTACAAAAAAACTACAAAAAGCAAGTGATAAATTATATCTTTGGACCAAAAGATGGAAAATTAAATTAAATGAAATGAAATCAGTGCAAGTAAATTTTACAAATAAACCTATTGAAAATCCCCCAGCCGTACAATTAAATGGGGTAGATATTCCTCATGAAAACAAGGCAAAATACCTAGGAATGACATTAGATGTCAAGCTAAAACGGAAAGAACATGTCAAAAAGAAAAGAATAGAATTAGAACAAAAATATAGAGAAATGTATTGGCTCCTAGGTCGAAAATCTAAATTGCCAATAGAGTACAAAATTTTGTTATATAACCAAACAATTAAGCCTATCTGGTTGTACGGCGTACAACTTTGGGGGTGTGCCAAACGAACACATATTCAGAGAATTCAAACATTTCAAAGCAAAGTGCTACGTAACATGGTGAGTGCTTCCTGGTACGTACGAAATTCCGACTTACATAGGGATCTAGAAATTCCTATTGTTAGCGATGAAATCCAAAAATATGCCATAAAACATAAAACCCGCTTAGAAGGTCACATAAGCATAGAAACGTCAAAACTTCTGCTATCTTCAAATGTCAATTGAAGGCTTAAAAGAACTAGGCCTCTCCAATTAGCGATAAATTCAGATCACCTTAACGGAGGTTTGGAATTCCTGATTTGGTAGATCATAAAAATCCTTACCCCAAGACAAACAAAAAAAAAAAAAAAATAAAAAAAAAAAAAAAATTAAATCTAAACTAAGTAATTCTTCACTTTCAAACGATCCAAAATCCTCCTTAAATAAGCATGTTAGTGATTCTTTTCTTAAAACTAAAATTTCAAAGTACCAATACTTTTTTCAAGGTAAAACATTAAATCCTCATGTAAAATCATCATTACCAAAAAATCTCAAGTACTAAAAACTTCAAAAATTTCAAGTTTTTCTAATTCAATAACAAAATTACCAACGGCGTTAGATCCTCTTTTGCCACCTGTTGTTAAGGTTAAACTCAAACCCTCAGAATATAATAATTATAACAGGTATGTTTTAGCCAGACTCAGGGATAGTAGAAATTTTGAAAATGTTAGACTTTATCTAGCCTATCTTCATAATAAGTCTAATGATGTAAATATTGGTGGGAAAACTAATACATCACCAAAAATTGCTATTCAACAAGAAGGATTGCCAACTGATGTTAATGAGTTGCGTGATATTTTTATAAGATATCATGACACATTTGGAATTTCTGCCAAAAATGCCTTGAATGATGTTAAGTCATATTATTCTCATATTTCGTCAAACAGAATTACTTATCCTCAAAGGGTAAGTGAAAATCATGATAAGTACTTTCGTCCGCTTCCAAGTGAGAGAAAATCTGGTTAACATTAAATTATCTCCACTTAATTTAGTTAATACTTGCAACACTTTATCTAAATTATCTATCTTTTACCAAAACGTAAGAGGTCTACGCACCAAAACAAAAACGGTTCTCTCTAATTCTACGCTTTTAGACTTTGATATCTTTATTTTAACCGAAACTTGAGTCACTTCTTCAATTAACAATTTAGAACATTTTTTTTCATCTTTTAACGTTTTTAGAAAAAGTAGATATGGTTCCCTTTCTTTGGATAATACTTCCGTATTAATCCCAATTAAAAACTCACTTTGTTCCTCATAAGTAAGAGTCAGTTAACAAAATTTTTTTGTCACGTCCACTCTTTATGAGCTGTAAGGGGTCGAAAATTTAAATTTTGCTACAAATTTTGCCTTTAAAAGCCTATAACTTGAATACCTGTCAAAATCTTTTTTTATTTATATACAAAATTGAAAGCTCCAAAACGAAAGTTTCACTAAGTGTCAAAGGTTTTTCTTAATTTTGACTTTGTCCGTCCGTCCGTCCGTCTGTCCGTATTTTTACAAAAACTTTTTCACCGTTTGAAATAGAGTAAAGAAATTTTAACCACGGGTAGATATAACAAAAAAAATAATTTTGTAGAAGAATTTTTTTCTGTATCCTCACTCGTTACGGAGCTACAGCCCCCCAAATTTGAAAAAAAGCGCTATTTCTAAATTGCTATAGTAAGAGTGTTGTTAAGTGTATTTTCAATCTGAAAACGGTTTGATAGACTTAAAGATAGCTGGTTTGATAGACTTATAGAAAATATGTATAGGGTTGCCATACGGTACTAAAATTTACCATTAAGCTAAACTCAACTTTTGTAAAATTTTTGGCCTTTCATAAAACTTTTTTGTCACGCCCCCTGTTTAGGAGCTATAAGGGCTCGAAAATTGAAATTTTGCTATTTTCAACCACCTTAACTTTAACGCCTGTTCAAATTTTTTTTTACAAATATACAAAATTTACAGCTGCAGCATTATATTTCAACATACGTTAAAGGTTTTTCTTAAATTTGAAAGGGTTTCTTTAAAATTGAAGAAATTGTCTCTTAGATAATCAAATTCTAGGTAAAATTTCAAATTTTGTTTGAGTTCAAAATTGATTTCCTAGAACCGAAAATAATGGAAGTTTGCTAAGCAAAAATTTGGGAACCTTCCCCATTGAAGGGCTACTAGGTCTTCAAAATTAAAACTTTTAGGTTCTTTAAAACAGTAACTTATTCACCAGTGTAAGTTTTTTAAAATTAAACGTTAACATTGAAGCTCCAACATTATATTTTGCACTTATTAACAGGTTTTCCTGAGTGCTTTGGGGTTGTATTCTAAGTATTTCACTATTATTCATATAATTAATAAATTAATGAAATAACTAAATTATAATATCATAATTTATATTTTTATAAAAATAAATGATAAAATACTCAGTAAGAAACCGTATATAATTTTGAAAATGTGCTTTTTAAAAACACTTGGTTTTTTTTCCCTCACTTGTTTTATGATAATATTATTTATTGAAATTACTTCTAAAATAGTTTGATATAGATTTCGTACTAAAATTTAAAAATGAATTAAGAAAAAATTTGGATATTTATATTAAATTAATAAATTTTACAGACAAATTTAACAAATCAATATAAACTTAGAACAATGTTAAAATAATCTGTATCTTAATAAACATTAATATTCAAATCTAAGCTTCAAAAAAACGTAAAACCATGTTGTTTAACATCGACATGCCTTGCTTTCATAAAAAATTTACTTAAATAGGTACAAACACAAATATATACATTAATAAAATTTCTTAGAAATAATTAACAATTTTTTGTACAGCTATGCATACAGAGTGACTAAGAATAAAATAGTTAAAGAATAAATAATGAAATAGAAATAATTGTATCAGTTTTTTAAAAGTAAGGAATAAGTAGTTGATTATTGAAAAAAAAAAGAACCTGTGCGGCAGCTACTCGAGCCCGACTAGCAAACTTGATGTATTATAATAGAGACGACGACTTTTGAACATAAATTAATTTGGGAAAATTTCAGAGTCTTAGTTGCTTTAGTTTTGAAGTTATCGTGCGTACAGACCGACCTACCTTACTAGATAGATTTACTGCTCGATTCTGATTGGATCCATACTATTGAGTCCGTATTTAACCTCACATATTCGGTTTTTTGCAATAGTCGTCATCACTTTTGAACTTCAGCCAGTTTACTCGACTACGGTCACATTTTTCTTTTTTTATATGAGCATTGCACTATGTCATTAGTGGTTAATTTTAATGGCCAACGTATTAATCAAATATAGTCGGTGTACTGGAAGAGGTTTAAAGAGCTATATTTCAACTTATATTTTCTTTTGTACACAACTGAGAGTTTAATTATTTGTCTATTTCCAATTTTGTTACACGGTCATACGGGTATCCCAGAGTTGACACAGTCTACTCTCCTAAACTCTTTAAGTTTTTTTAAATTACTTAAAATAATTCCTAAATTTTACTTTAATTCCAAATTCTAAAATATTTTTCGATTCAATTATTTTCGCTTTAATTTACGGCACCAATTACCAACTATATATGAATGACCATGTAATTCTATATTAGACATTTATAAAATATATTTTCGAAAAGTGAATCGATCTAGCTATGTGTGTCCGTCCGTGCGTCGGCACGATAACTCAAAAACTATAAAAGCTAGAGTTCTGAAACTTTCACAAAGTAATTTTTAGACAATTTGTAGGTTCCCTATTGTTTTTGGTTAAAATCGGGCAATGGCTTCGGGTAGCTACCATACAAATTTTTTGAAATTATATGAATATTTTCAAAATTAATAACTAAATAGAAACCAAATATAAAAACAAACAAAATGTAGTTAAATTATTAATCGCTTCATGGTGTCGTGGTTAGGACATGCGACTTCTAGTCAAAATGTCTGGGTTCGAATCCGGGCTGGGTCAAAATTTTTTTTTTTTTAATTAATTTTTTGCTATCTATTTTCTTCTATTTTGCTTTTAATAAAATGCATGTATTCATATTATGTATGAACAATTTTATTTTATAGAAAATTTGACAGAAAACTCTGATTTATATTAAAACTTGTTAATTTTTTTTTAATATTTTTATAAAAAAATTCAAAACTGTTATTCAAAACAAACAATTGATACCATAGCAACTATAATTATTTTCAAAAAAAAAAAATTAAAATAAATAAAAACTCGTTGTGTAGGCAAATTATTAATCGTTTTATGGTATAGTGGGTAGGACATGCGACTAGTAGTCAAAACGTCTCGGTTCGAATCAAAGCTTGGGCAAAAATTTTTTTTTTTTAAATTCATATTTTGTTATCTTTTTTCTTCTATTTTCTTTTTAATAAAATATATGTATTTATTTTATGTATGAGAAATTTTATTTTATAGAAAATTTGCCAGAAAACTTTCATTTATATTATAAATTATTAATTTTTTTTTAATATTTTTATAACAAAAATTAAAACAATTTTTCAAACAATACAATTGATACCATAGCAACTATAATAATTTTAAAAAAAAAATGAGGTAAATAAAAAATCGATGGCTTAGTAGTTAGGACGTCGGCCTTTCAAGTGTGGGTTCGAATCTCGTTCAGAGTATATTTTTTTTTAATTTCATCTTTTTTTTTAATTCATCTCTTTTTTTATTAATTATTTTTTTATATAAATATAAAAAAATAAATATTTTGAATTTTCTGTCAAACAGTTCAATTGCAATATATGAAATTCTTATTTATTTAATACGTAATAGTGTACGCACGGGTATCTAAAATTGGATAAGGGCAACTATAATCTTCCTCGTTTTAGTTAATTTTAAATATGAAATAAATATATTTTATTACAAAATAATATTTCCTAAAGTGTCATAAATAACAGTAACATAAGTTTTCACTGCCTTTTAAATGTACTTGCTGCTAGTATGTAAAATTTGTTTTTATATTTAAATTAATTCATAAGTTATAAATTTGTCATGGTATTTTAGAAATACAATTATTGCATATTTTGCATTTGCACGCCTTTCAAAAAAGTATATAAATTTAGTAGGAATTTAAATTATTTTTAATTTTTAAAAATTTGAATTACTAAATTATGGGACAAAAAGCTAATTAAAGAATTAATGTTTTTAGTAAATTAATATTATTTTCAAATAAATTTGTGTTTTAGTCAATAAGTGTCACATATAATAAGATAATTATTACTGCAACACTTTCTTTAACATTAATATAAAGGATGCGAATTAACCAGTTCTAATTCCAATCTTTAAATCTCAAATTAATCTTTTTCATACCTTTCAGATGGATCAAGCCATATTTCAAGGAAAAGTAAATATGACTCCTATTAATCTATAAATTATATAAAACCAGAATTTTTCAAACTAAAAAAATTAAAAGATTAAAAATTAAATTAGGTGTAATATAAAAAAATAATTAAATTAAAGGAACAAATTTAAAAATTGTTTTAATCACAAAATCTTAAAAAGTACGAAATCTTTCAGTAATAATAACTGCAGTACAATTCCTTTAATTTCAGATTAAATCAGAAATATTAAGCAAATAGGACAGAACTTCCTTGTACCACATTTAAATTTTCAAACATTATTAATTTAGACGACATACTAGTTATGTCTATGGAGGTGTGAACCACCTTTGTCAACCAGTGCTATCATAACTCTCTAATTTCAGAAACATAAAGAAACGAGAAAGAGTGTAGTACAGTAGATTGTGTCAACTCACAACCACCAAAATGTTGACATTATATGATCCGGTTAATTACTTTTAGCAAAATTTTAATCCGGCTAATTATTTTTGACAAAGGCAGCTCTTAGAAAGCTCTTTCACTACACCAACTTTTTTTTATTTTGCTTTGGACAATAGTAGTTAATTTAAAAAAATAAAAAAAAACTTTTGACATAGACTAATGTTCAAATAAAAAAAGAAGTTGTATGGAAACTGGTCGACCCAACTGCTCGAACCCCTAAATAAATTTCACACAAACTTTGGGCAAAAATTAAACTATTTGTGCAAAATTTCAAAGACACTGCTTCATCGGGAATAGAGTAATACCCATATGAAAGAAAAAGTTGTATTACAGATACTCGAATCTACTGCAGTAGAGCAACCAAATTTTGCACAAACTTTTGCCATGAAACGAAACTATTTATGGAAAAATTTCAGACACCCAGCTGCAATTGGTATAGAGTAAAACTCACATAAAAAAAGTAGTTATGTGGCAGGTACTCGCACTCGTGGATCAAACTGGCTGAATTGCAATAGCGATGACGACTAATGTATAA
The DNA here is from genome assembly GCA_963082915.1 of Dolichopus griseipennis. Classification (NCBI taxonomy): domain Eukaryota; kingdom Metazoa; phylum Arthropoda; class Insecta; order Diptera; family Dolichopodidae; genus Dolichopus; species Dolichopus griseipennis. The sequence goes on from OY720441.1 coordinate 276,833,375, forward strand.
AAACGAGTTTGTGAAAATTTTAAAATCCTATCTCTTTTTTTTTTGTAGTATTGCGGGGACGGACGGACGCACAGACATACATAGTTAGATCGATTTACTTTTTGATTCTGATCCGATTTATACCTTAAGTCTGTACCTAACCCTTTCCTTTTCTGTGTCACTAACGTAATAGAAAATTTAGTATAACTTTTTGATTTATAATCATACTTGTAGATACTTTTTATATACTACACCTATGAAATGGGAAAAGGTTATATTATTAACTTTAGTATGGTGTTTGTAACCACCTAAAGCAGCAATTATTTATCTTTAGGATTATTAGCTGCAGTGCATTTACTGTTGAATGATTTATTACTTTTTATTAATTATTTCAATTTTAAATAATTTTTAAATGTATTCTCTTAATTTACTTATTTTTAAATTTTTATATAATTAAACTCAAAGTTATTCGAAAGAAATATTAATTTGTAATAATATAAATATAAAAGTTTATACAATTTTATGGTATTTAATGTTAGCTAAAACCATTCATGCTTTCATTAGGTTTTTATCACAAAAATTTAATAATCAAAATATGCAATAAATGTATTTCTAAAATACAATAACAAATTAGGAATTTTTCATATAATTCATTTAAATATAAAAATAAATTTTACAACTTAAGTATCGTACACAATTTCTTAATTATACACTACCTATGGCAATATGTAATTCAATAAAATATAGATTTGATATAATAAAAATTTAAAACAAAAAAAAATTTCGTCGTTTATTAAAAAAATATTTAGTTTTTAATTTATAAAATATAATACATAATATGGTTTACAGTAAAACTCTTAGCCTTTTAAAAATATATATGTGTTTAATAAGAACGGAAATAGGAAAAAGTGTATCAAATTTAGTTTTTCTACCTTTATTAATTACGAGTATATTATGCTTTAAGATCTTGGGAGTAGTGGGAATGGCACGCAAATCACGATGCCTCTTCCTATTTCCTTAGTGTCCTTGAAATTTAGGACCAATAGAAGTAGTGGGTCGGAGATCATCCACACAGTTGGGAAGACCTTAAAGCATATCATTTCAATTAATAAAAATGGTAATTTAAAATTAATATAGAACTTCCAATTTTGAACAAGGGTCAACTAATATTGAAAGTACGGCGAGCACTGCGTATGAGCGAAATCGGGCCATCGGTTCAGGTTCTGGAACTCTTGATCGCCTCAAGGATTAACGAACATATATGCAAAACACGATAAATCAAAAAGTAAACTCTAGGTTAATAGTACTGAAATGCGGCGGGGATTGCATATTTCTGAGAACAGCCCATGGGTTTAGATTCTGGACCCTTTAGTCCGTCTGACGGCTAACGAACATATAAAAAAAATTCAGCATAACTCAACAACTAAATACGCTATATTCGAAACTTGTACTGTCGGTTACCAATAATAAAAATACAGCGGGGATTGCGTACGGGCGAGATTGAACCAAGGGTTCGGATCCTAGAACTTTTTGATCGAATCTAGGCCAAACGAGAATAATTCTAAATCCAATGAAGATAGAACTTCCAAATTTGGTACCAGGGTTTCGCTTCCTATTCCCTTAGTGTACTTTAAATTTGGAACCAATTGAACCAGGTGGTCAGGGTCCATCTCCACAGTGTCTTCGGAAAGTCAAAAGCATATTTTAGAAATTAATAAAGATAGTAACTTGAAACAAATGTAGAAGCTTGAAATTTGGCACAAGGGTGTCCTTTACTATTTCCTGCGTGTCCCCATTATTTATGATGAATTGGAATGGAAGTGCCTTCTTAGTCCTCCTTAATCCCAAAATGAAAAAGCTTATCTTTGAAATTAATAAATATAGAAACGTAAAATTTGATTCACGAATTGGTTTTCAAAGGTTTTCTAGTAGGCAAATTTACTAAGAATTTAAATTAATTTAAATTTTGGAAAATTTTAATTATTAAATATTTTAATGTTTTGATTAGCTAACAAAAATTTTTGAAAATTATTAGAAAAGCTTATAAATCCAAAATATGCAATAAATGTTTTTCTTAAACACAATGACAAATTTAGAACTTTTCATGTAATTCATTTAAATATAAATATAATTTAAATGAATTACATTTTTAGCATAAATATAAAAGCTAAAAATAAAAAATATGATTTATCTGTGTTTTATAGGCCTCCAGAAAATACGTTACATCACACAAACAAGTTCTTTGAAAAATTTGAGTCTCATTTAGATAACCTAAAAGGCAAAAAAAGTATTATTATTGGTGATATTAACTTCAATTTAAGAAATACAACAGATCAGAATGTACTTACTTACAAAACATATATAAAGTCAAATGGTTATTTTATATGCCACAACGAAATTACAAGATCTGCATCAGAAACCTGTCTTGATCATGTTTTAGTTGGAGATCCTACAATTGAATTGGATATGTCATTTTTCCATCATGATTTATCTGATCATCTTGGAATGGTAATTGAGTTATCAAATATAAATACACAAAATAATAATTCATGGCATTTAGATCAGCTGTTATACAAAAAAATTGACTACAACTATATTAAAGAGAAATTAAAAAAAAATGACATTATGGAAAATAATGTCAATCAATTTACAAAAAAACTTGTAACAAAATGTAATAACATTGTGAATAGTGCTACCGTAGTTAAAAAAATATGTTGTAGTAAAATTAGGTATAGCGCACCATGGATTGATAAAGAATGTGTAGAATTAATTGATAAAAAAAATTATTGGTATAAAAAACTTATTGCAAATCGGAAATCTGTCTACATACAAAATAAATATAAATTTTGGCTCAACAAAGCAACAAAAGTAAAAAGAATCAAAAGGAAAATGTATGACAGCAAACAATTCATGGCGGCAGGTAATGATTCTAAGAAAAATTGGAAATGTATAAAAAATATAATTGGTTTAAAAATGGAAAAAGAATCTGAATTTTTCCGAAATAATTGCACAGAAGATAGAGACAAAATAAAAAAACTAAATGAATTTAACAAATTCTATGCTAACATTGGAGAAAATCTAACCAAAAGTTCTGGAGGTCTTTACTTGCCAAATTATAGAACTACTCAACTATTTAAATTTAATACAATTAATAGCAAGACTGTATAAAACTTATATCTAACATGTCAAACACTAACGCTGCTGGAGCTGATAATATATCTACTTCTACTGTAAAGATTTGCAAAACTGAAATTGCTGACAGTATAACTAAATTGATTAACAAAACACTAAGTCAAGCTGAAATGCCAAAATGTATTAAAATATGTAAAATAATACCGGTGTCAAAAAATACAGGCAAGACTGATGATCCAGAAGACTTTAGACCTATTGCAATTTCACCAGTGTTCAGTAAAATTATTGAAACTTTTGTAAACAATTAATTAACTGATTATCTAGTAAAAGCAAACTTAGTAAATAAGCAACAATATGGCTTCAAAAAGAAATCTAGTACTCAAGCCGCACTATTTGACATGATTTCAAAAGTGCAAACTAAACTGGGTGAAAATAAAAAAGTTGCTGCAGTATTTTTTGACGTAAAAAAGGCATTTGACACGGTCGATAGAAATATATTATTGAAAATCTTAATGGAACATGGCATCCGAGGCAAAGAAAACAGGTGGTTTAAAAGTTACTTAGATGGTAGGATGCAGTACGCTGAATGTGACGGAGTTGAAAGTGACATTGAACTAAACAACTTTGGAGTAATACAAGGAAGTTCCCTTGGACCCACATTGTTTTCCATATTCATTAGTGGCTTACTAAACCTACAGTTAGCGGGTACCCCATATATGTATGCAGATGATTTGGCAATTGTGTATGCTGAAAGCTCGATTGAATCTTTGGAGAGTATCGTACAGCAGGATATGGAAATTATAAAAAATTGGATGGATCATCATAAAATGACAGTGAATGCCAGTAAAACCAGGTATATAATATTTAAAAGAAAGTGTACGGATCACCTGTAAATATATTATAATAATTACCAACTTGAAATTGTTAAGAGGTATAAATACTTAGGAATTATAGTAGATGAAAACTTAACTTGGGAACCACATATATTACAGCAATTAAAAAAAACCAGAAGAATTGCAGGAATATTCAAGCTAATAAAAAATAGAGTTCCGCATAATTTAAAGCGGACATTATATTACAGTATGTTTCACTCAACACTTACATATAATATAATAATTTGGGGAAATACTTACAATAAATATATTAATCTGCTACAAGTTACACAAAATAAAGCTATCAAAAACTTGTTTGGGTATAAAAGCAAAACGTCAACACGATTTATTCACAAAGTAAATAAAATATTGCCTATCACACTATATATAAAAAGCAAACTAGCACTACAAGTACATTATATTATGACAAATAGCATAAATACAAACATAGAAACACTGTTGAATAGAGATGTACACACATACGCTACCAGAAATGCAAATAAAATTAATATAAAATTTTTGAGAGCAAGGTTCAACAATCGTGTCTAATCTATAACACTGCTTATAAAATTTATAATGAAATACCAGATGAAATTAAAGAAATTGATAAAATAAGTTTTTTTAAATATAAGGTTAATGAATTATTTTTAAAACGTAGTTAACATCTTATTGTTGTTGAGATTATTTTAATTTTTGATTTGATCTTTTTGAAATATGGATTATTAATTTTGATATAGTTTAATTAGCATTAAAGGTTTTTGTATTTTTTCTTTTTTTCATTTTTACTTTCTTTGAGTTTTTTTATTTATTATACCCTAAACCTATAGAATAGGTAAAGGGGTATATTAACTTTGGTATGGTGTTTGTAACCACCTAAAGGAAGCGAGCTAGATATGGAAAAGTATATATATTTGTGATCAGCGTGACCGCCTTAGTCGATATAGCCATGTCCGTCCGTCCGTCCGTCCGTCCGTCCGTCCTTCCGTCCGTCCGTGCGTCCGTCCGTCCGTCCGTCCGTCCTTCCGTCCGTCCGTGCGTCCGTCCGTCCGTCCGTAGGCACGATAACTCAAAAAATAATGGAGCTATCTTGATGAAATTTTAACTGTAGGTTACTAGGACTGAAAGTACGGCGGGGATTGCATATGGGCGAAATCGGCCCATGGGTTCGGATTCTGGACCTTTTAATCGATCGAAGGGCTAACGAACATATATAAGAAATCACGATAACTCAACAACTAATGACGCTTTCTTCATCAAATTTGTGCTGTACGTAAATAGTAATGAAACTACTTCGGGGATTCCGTAAGGTCGGGATTGGACCATGCGTTCGGAACCTAGAACTTTTTGATCGAATTTAGGCCAAACGAGCATAATTCCGAAACCAATGAAGATAGAACCTCCAAATTTGGTATCAGGGTGTCCCCTCCTATCTCCTAAGTGTCTTGAGAATTTGGGTCCCATTGGACTACTGGGTCGGGGACCAGTCACACATTTCCGAAGACCTTAAACATATCTTTAAAATTAATAAAGATAACAACTTGAAAAAATGTAGAAGCTTCCAATTTGCCACAAGGGTGTTCTTTACTATCTCTTGCGTGTTCCCTTAATTTGGGATCAATTGGAGAGGTGGTTCAGTACCCCTCTCAGACCTCCCAAGTTTTAAAAGCTTATAATCGAAATTACTAAAAATAGTTACTTAAAATTAAGATAGATCGTTTAAATTGTGTACAAGGGTTAACTAGTACTATAAGTAAAGCGCGGGCTGTATAAGGGTGAAATCAGCCCATGGGTTCGGATTCTGGACCTTTTAGTCGGTGTCAGGGATAACGAACATATATTAAAAATCACGATAACTCAACAACTAATGAGGCTATCTTCATGAAATTTGTGCTGTAGGTTATTGGTAATGAAACTACGGCGGTGATTACGTGCGGTGAGGATTGGACAATGGGTTCGGAACTGAGAACTTTTTTATCGAATTTAGGCCAAACTAGCGTAATTCCGAAACCAATGAAGATATAACCTCCAAATTTGGTATCAGGGTGTCCCTTCCAATTGCGTAAGTGTCTTTGAAATTTGGACCCCATTGGACTAGTGGGTCGGGGACCAGGCACTCAGTTCCGAGGACCTTAAAGCATATTTTCGAAATTAATAAAAATAGTAACTTGAAACAAATGTAGAAGCTTTTGGCCCAGGGTGTTCTTTACTATTTCTTCCATGCCCCCCTAATTTGGGATCATTTGGAGTGGTGGTTCAGGACCTCTCTTAGACCCCCAAATGTGTAAAAGCTTATCATCGAAATTAATAAAACTAGTAACTTAAAATTAAGATAGAACGTTCCAATTGTATACAAGGGTTAACTAGTATTGAAAGTATGACGGGACTGCATATGGGCAAAATCGTACCATGGTTTGGGGTTCTGGAACCCTTGACAAGTTCAAGGACTAACAAACATATATCTTAAAACACCATAACTCAAAAAATAATGCCGGTATTTTGATGAAATTTAAACTCTAGGTTACTAGTAATGAAAGTACCATGGGAATTGGTTCTGGTTGAGTTTAATTTCAAAGCCAAAGAATATATTTCCTATGTCCTATGTGTTTCCGAAATCTAGACTTAATTGTAGTGGTTCAGCTATATTCAAAGGTACTTGCTGCATTTATGTAAAATTTATTTGAATATTTAAATGAATTATATGAAAAGGTCTAAATTTGTAATTGTATTTTAGAAATACATTTATTGCATATTTTGCGTTTGTAAGCTTTTCTATTAGGTATATAAACTAACCACTTAAAATAATTGCAATTTTTAAAAATTTGGATTATTAAATATATTATGCTTTGATTATCTTTTTATCACAAAATTTAATAATTAGAATTTTTTCATTTTGTAATTGAATTGGAATAAATATATTTTCATTTATTTCAAGTTTGCTTGTTTTTGAATATTTTTTAAATAGACAAATTAGTAAGAATTTGTAATATTTTTTAATAGATAATATAATTAGAAAATGTTTTTAGTATTATAAAGTTAATTTGGTTAGCTATGTCTTACGATCAAATTAATAACAGCTTTTATGGTGTTAAAATGACTTATGGATATGTCCTTAAATTTGAACCAAATAGGTGTAGGGTATTTCTAAGTCGGTTGCACCGACTGACTGTTTCTTTACTTGTTTTTTAATTAATATTGATGAATTTTTGTTGATTTGAATTTTTTTTTTTTTAGGGTTTATAAAATATTGTTAGTAGTAAAGTTGTATTTTGTTTATATATTTATAATTTAGTTTTTTTTGTTATTAAGATTATTGTAAAATACTCTATACGAGCCATATGGCTCTTTTTGAGATAAAATGAAATAAAAAAAAAAAAAAAAAATTTTTACTTACATGCAGCAAGGTAATTTTGAATACAACTTAAGAATCGTACACAATTTCTTAATTATACATGACCTATGGTCCCCGACCCACTATTCCACTTGTTTGCAAATTTCAAGAACATAAAGAGAATAGGAAGAGACAAACTAATACCAAATTTGGAGGTACAGCACAAATTCCATGAAGATAGCGTCATTAGTTGTTGAGTTATCGTAATTTTTTACATATGTTCGTTAGCCCTTAGACCGATTAAAAGGTCCAGAATCCGAACCCATGGGCTGATTTCGACCATATACAGTCCGCGCTGTACTTTCAATACTAATTAACCTTTGTACACAATTGGAACGTCCTATTTTAATTTTAAAATACTTTTTTAGTAATTTAAAGTCCGTCTTTAGACTAGGACGTGCCTACGGACGAACGGACATTTCATAGGTGTAGGGTATAAAAAATGTGCCATGCTTATTATATCCTACACCTATAGACTAGAACCTAAAGTACGGTTACTAGGACTTAAAGTACGGCGGGGATTGCATATGGGCGAAAGCGGCCCATGTCTTGGATTCTAGTCCTTTCAATCGTTCTAAGGGCTAACGAACATATAAAAAAAATAAGGGTAACTCAACAACTAATGTCGCTACCTTCATGAAAATTGTGCTGTAGGTTACTGGTAATGAGACTTGGGGGGGATTGTCGAGATCGGACCATGGGTTCGGATCTTACAAATTTTTATCGAATTTAGGTCAAACAAGTAAAGAAACAGTCAGTCGGTGCAACCGACTTAGAAATACCCTACACCTATTTGGTTCAAATTTAAGGACATATCCATAAGTCATTTTAACACCATAAAAGCTGTTATTAATTTGATCGTAAGACATAGCTAACCAAATTAACTTTATAATACAAAAAACATTTTCTAATTACACTATCTATTAAAAAATATTACAAATTCTTACTAAATTATCTATTTAAAAATATTAAAAAACAAACAAACTTGAAATAAATGAAAATATATTTATTCCAATTCAATTACAAAATGAAAAAATTCTAATTATAAAATTTTGTGATAAAAAGATAATCAAAGCATAATATTTTTAATAATCCAAATTTTTAAAAATTGCAATTATTTTAAGTGGTTAGTTTATATACCTAATAGAAAAGCTTACAAACTCAAAATATGTAATAAATGTATTTCTAAAATACAATTACAAATTTAGACCTTTTCATATAATTCATTTAAATATTCAAATAAATTTTACATAAACGCAGCATGTACCTTTGAATATAGCTGAACCCCTACAATTAAGTCTAGATATCGGAGACACATAGGACATAGGAAATATATTCTTTGGCTTTGAAATTAAACTCAACCAGAACCAATTCCCATGGTACTTTCATTACTAGTAACCTAGAGTTTAAATTTCATCAAAATACCGTCATTATTTTTTGAGTTATGGTGTTTTAAGATATATGTTTGTTAGTCCTTGAACTTGTCAAGGGTTCCAGAACCCCAAACCATGGTACGATTTCGCCCATATGCAGTCCCGTCATACTTTCAATACTAGTTAACCCTTGTATACAATTGGAACGTTCTATCTTAATTTTAAGTTACTAGTTTTATTAATTTCGATGATAAGCTTTTACACATTTGGGGGTCTAAGAGAGGTCCTGAACCACCACTCCAAATGATCCCAAATTAGGGGGGCATGGAAGAAATAGTAAAGAACACCCTGGGCCAAATTTGAAGCTTCTACATTTGTTTCAAGTTACTATTATTATTAATTTCGAAAATATGCTTTAAGGTCCTCGGAACTGAGTGCCTGGTCCCCGACCCACTAGTCCAATGGGGCCCAAATTTCAAAGACACTTACGCAATAGGAAGGGACACCCTGATACCAAATTTGGAGGTTATATCTTCATTGGTTTCGGAATTACGCTAGTTTGGCCTAAATTCGATCAAAAAGTTCTCAGTTCCGAACCCATTGTCCAATCCTCACCGTACGTAGTCACCGCCGTAGTTTCATTACCAATAACCTACAGCACAAATTTCATGAAGATAGCCTCATTAGTTGTTGAGTTATCGTGATTTTTAATATATGTTCGTCATCCCTGACTCCGACTAGAAGGTCCAGAATCCGAACCCATGTTCTGATTTCGCCCTTATACAGCCCGCGCTTTACTTATAGTACTAGTTAAGCCTTGTACACAATTTAAACGGTCTATCTTAATTTTAAGTAACTATTTTTAGTAATTTCGATTATAAGCTTTTAAAACTTGGGAGGTCTGAGAGGGGTACTGAACCACCACTCCAATTGATCCCAAATTAAGGGAACACGCAAGAGATAGTAAAGAGCATCCTTGTGGCAAATTGGAAGCTTCTACATTTTTTCAAAATGTTATCTTTATTAATTTTAAAGATATGTTTAAGGTCTTCGGAAATGTGTGGCTGGTCCCCGACCCAGTACTCCAATGTGACCCAAATTCCCAAGACACTTAGGAGATAGGAGGGGACACCCTGATACCAAATTTGGAGGTTCTATCTTCATTGGTTTCTGAAATATGCTCGTTTGGCCTAAATTCGATCAAAAAGTTCTAGGTTCCGAACGCATAGTCCAATCCCGACCTTACGGAATCCCCGAAGTAGTTTTATTACTAGTTACCTACAGCACAAATTTGATGAAGAAAGCGTCATTAGTTGTTGAGTTATCGTGATTTCTTATATATGTTCGTTAGCCCTTCGATCGATTAAAAGGTCCAGAATCCGAACCCATGGGCCGATTCCGCCCATATGCAATCTCCGCCGTACTTTCAGTCCTAGTAACCTACAGTTAAAATTTCATCAAGATAGCTCCATTATTTTTTGAGTTATCGTGCCTACGGACGGACGGACGGACATGGCTATATCGACTAAGGCGGTCACGCTGATCACAAATATATATACTTTTCCATATCTAGCTCGCTTCCTTTAGGTGGTTACAAACACCATACCAAAGTTAATATACCCCTTTACCTATTCTATAGGTGTAGGGTATAAAAAGCGTAATTCCGAAAACAAAGAAGATAGAACCGTCTTTTAAGAATATCGTTAAAATTAATAAAACAAGTAAAGAAACAGTCAGTCGGTGCAACCGACTTAGAAATACCCTACACCTATTTGGTTCAAATTAAAGGACATATCCATAAGTCATTTTAACACCATAAAAGCTGTTATTAATTTGATCGTAAGACATAGCTAACATTAACTTTATAATACTAAAGACATTTTCTATTACACTATCTATTAAAAAATATTACAAATTCTTACCAATTTATCTATTTAAAAATATTAAAAAACAAAATAACTTGAAATAAATGAAAATATATTTATTCCAATTCAATTACAAAATGAAAAAATTCTAATTATTAAATTTTGTGGTAAAAAGATAATCGAAGCATATATATTTAATAATCCAGATTTTTAAAAATTGCAATTATTTTAAATGGTTAGTTTATATACCTAATAGAAAAGCTTATAAACGCAAAATATGCAATAAATGTAAAATACAATTACAAATTTAGACCTTTTCATATAATTCATTTAAATATTAAAATAAATTTTATATAAATGCAGCAAATACCTTTGGACATAGCTGAACCACTACAATTAAGTCTAGATTTCGGAGACACATAGGACATAGGAAATATATTCTTTGGCTTTGAAATTAAACTCGAACACAACCAATTCCCATGGTACTTTCATTACTAGTAACCTAGTGTTTAAATTTCATCAAAATACCGGCATTATTTTTTGAGTTATGGTGTTTTTAAGATATATGTTTGTTAGTCCTTGAACTTGTCAAGGGTTCCAGAACCCGAAACCTTGGTACGATTTCGCCCATTAGCAGTCCCGTCATACTTTCAATACTAGTTAACCCTTGTATACAATTGGAACGTTCTATCTTAATATTAAGTTACTAGTTTTATTAATTTCGATGATAAGCTTTTACACATTGGGGGGTCTAAGAGAGGTCCTGAACCACCACTCCAAATGATCGCAAATTAGGGGGGCATGGAAGAAATAGTAAAGAACACCCCGGGCCAAATTTGAAGCTTCTACATTTGTTTCAAGTTACTATTATTATTAATTTCGAAAATATGCTTTAAGGTCCTCGGAACTGAGTGGCTGGTCCCCGACCCACTAGTCCAATGAGGCCCAAATTTCAAAGACACTTACGAAATAGGAAGGGACAGCCTTATACCAAATTTGGAGGTTATATCTTCATTGGTTTCGGAATTACGCTAGTTTGGCCTAAATTCGATCAAAAAATTCTCAAATCCGAACCCATTGTCCAATCCTCACCGTACGTAATCACCGCCGTAGTTTCATTACCAATAACCTACAGCACAAATTTCATGAAGATAGGGTCATTAGTTGTTGAGTTATCGTGATTTTTAATATATGTTCGTTATCCCTGACACCGACTAAAAGGTCCGGACCCACTACTGCAATGGGACCCAAATTCACAAGACACTTAGGAAATAGGAAGGGACACCCTGATACTAAATTTGGAGGTTCTATCTTCATTGGTTTCGGAATTATGCTCGTTTGGCCTAAATTCGATCAAAAAGTTCTAAGTTCCGAACCCATGGTCCAATCCCGACCTTCCGCAATTCCCGAAGTAGTTTCATTACTAGGAACCTACAGCACAAATTTGATGAAGATAGCGTCATTCGTTGTTGAGTTATCGTGATTTTTTATATTTGTTCGTTAGCCCTGAAACAGATTAAAAGGTCCAGAATCCGAACCCTTAGGCCGATTTCACCCATATGCAATCCCCGCCGTACTTTCAGTCCTAGTAACCTACATTTAAAATTTCATCAAGATAGCTCCATTATTTTTTGAGTTATCGTGCCTACGGACGGAAGGACGGACGGACGGACGGACGGACGGACGGACGGACATGGCTATATCGACTCAGGCGGTCACGCTGTTCACAAATATATATACTTTTCCATATCTAGCTCGCTTCCTTTAGGTGGTTACAAGCACCATACCAAAGTTAATATACCCCTTTACCTATTCTATAGGTGTAGGGTATAAAAAAGTAGCTTAAAATTAAGATAGAACGTTCCAATTGTGTACAAAGGTTAACTAGTATTGAAAGTACAGCGCGGACTGTATATGGTCGAAATCGGCCCATGGTCCGGATTCTAGTCCTTTTAATCGTTCTAAGGGCTAACGAACATATAAAAAAAGTAAGGATAACTCAACAACAAATGTCACTACCTTCATGAAAATTGTGCTGTAGGTTACTCGTAATGAGACTTGGGGGGGATTGTCGAGTTCGGACCATGGGTTCGGATCTTACAAATTTTATATCGAATTTAGGCCAAAAAAGCGTAATTCCGAAAACAATGAAGATAGAACCGTCTTTTAAGAATACCATTAAAATTAATAAAAAAAAGTAGCTTAAAATTAAGATAGAACGTTCCACTTGTGTATAAGGGTTCACTAGTATTGAAAGAACGGCGCGGACTGCATATAGGCGAATCCGACCATGAGTATTTCCTATTTCCGTTCTTATTTAACACTTTTATATATTTAAAAGGCTAAGAGTTTTACTATAAAACATATTATGTATTATATTTTATAAATTAAAAACTAAATATTGTTTTAATAAACGACGAAATTTTTTATTTTTTTTTTTATTTTTATTACATCATATTTATATTTTATTCATATACCATAGGTTATATATAATCAAGAAATTGTGTACGATACTTCAGTTGTAAAATTTATTTTTATATATAAATGAATTATGTGAAAAGTTCTAAATTTGTCATTGTATTTTAGAAAAACATTTATTGCATATTTTGATTATTAAATTTTGTGATAAAAAGCTAATGAAAGCATTAATGGTTTTAATTAACATTAAAAGCCATCAAATTATATAAACCTTTATATTTATATTATTACATAAGAAGTAATTGCTGCATGTGTAAAAACTTTTATTGATTTCGAAAAAAAGTTTTAAATATGTAATTTTGTAATTGCATTTTAGGAATCCATTTATTTCAAGTTTATTTATTGTTTAATATTTTTAAATAGATAAAATAATATAAATTTTTAATATTTTTGAACTGATAAAATAATTAGAAAATGTTTTTAGTATTATAAAGTAAATTGCGTTAGCTATGTCTTACGATCAAACTAATAAAAGATTTTTTGGTCTTAAAATGACTTATAGACTTCCCATTTAAATACAGCAAATAATCGTAGAGTATTTTTAACTAGGACTAACTGTTTCTTTACTTGTTTTGTTATTAAACTGTTTACTTGTTTTGTGCATGAGCATTTGTTTTTAGAATTATTGAAGGAAATTAATATCAACAATACCAAAGGAATTAATTTAATTCACGGAGAGAAATTAAATAGCACAAATCATTCATTTTTTAGCAATAAAACCAACTATTTTAACTAAAGTTAAATTTATTCTTACTATGAATATTAATTTCTTAATTCTAACATATTATTCCTATTAAGAATAAAAGTACATCTCAATATATTAAGTTCAAAAATTATCAATTATTCTTTTAAAGAATAAACTAAATTATTCTAGCTTTCTTTTTATCAACTAAAACCAAAATGTATAAAGAATAAAATATTCCTTTTAAGAACAACTTCGTCCTGTAAAAATTAAAGTTTGATTTTGTTAAGTAACATCAAGTGCGCGGCAAAAAGATGATTTTTTACTGTTAGAAAGTATTCCTATGAAGAATAATTTATGGTCGCTTATGAATGTACTCTTCTCAAGTTAAGAATAAAAAACATTTGCTGTATTGGAATTTTGTACACAATGAATTTTATTCTAGTACAGTCAATAGTCACTTTAAGATTTATTTTTAAACAGTACGGTTATAACTTTCAATATATATGTATATTTAAAATATTTTCTGAATAGTTAAAAAATAAAAAGCCTAAGTTTCTATATAAAAAAATAAAAATATTTTTATTTTGCACCAATTGAGACAAAAAAAAAATTAAAAAGTTTAATAAGTAAGTATGATATAATTACTGTTTTTAAAATATTAACATTTTTAAATATAATAATTTTATAATTGTTATTATTGAAGATGTATGTATCTATTATATTTTTCACAGAGAGTGGAGTAACATTAAATAATATAAAATTTTTATTATTGACAGAAAATTATGACTTGTTCAAACATGATATAGAATGGTTATTACATCATACTAGTCCTTGGAATACAGTCGAATGTAAATGAAAAAATACTTTTACTGCAAGGAAGGCAGAAGTTGATAAAAAGTTCAGTTCAGTAGACGAAATTGTGGAAAGATTGATGATTTTTAATTTATAATAATTTATTTATAATAAAAAAATAGATTAAAAAAATATTAAATCTTTTTATTTTATAGAGCCATATGTAAGAATCAAATTTATTATTTGTACTGATAAATTATTCCCAAAAAAGCATAAAAAATACTCTTTTCTATGAATAATACATTCATTAATTAAATCATGTACCGTACAAATAATTCCCTTTGAAAGCAGGAAATATTCTTTTAAATGAAAAATTTATTCCTTGTGAAGAGCGCTTTATTCCTTAAAACTGTAGGAATCATTCTTTTATGAGAATAAGATATGCATTTCCATGCATAAACTAGGTTTCTATTATTCTTTTGCAAGAATAAAATTAAAGTAACATAGAAAAAATAAGAAAATGTTATTCCGAAGTAGGAATAATATTCACAGTTTTCAATCGCGAATATATTATTCTCATCGAAGGCTATATTATTCTTTAGCTAAGTTGGGCACAATTATGAACTTGATTTTGGAATAATACATTCCTTATGCGAAAAATATATTCTTGAATTTCTCTCCGTGTTGAAGATGACAGGCAAAGAGACAGAAATATTAATAACAGTCTGATTACTATTTTAATAATAGTACTATCAGCACTTTAATTAATTTGTAACAAACGAAAAAAGTAAGCTAATTATCAACAATGAAGGATGACCAAAAGCGGAAAATAAAAATGCAAATTTCGTTAAAGCAATTTATGAAAAACATACTGCAATCATATTTCATTTAAAAAACATACTGCAATCATATTTCATGGAATTGGGGACATTCAAACTTAAGAGGGGAGGAGTTAACGATATTCCCAAACTATCCAACGACATCCAACAACCAACAAAGTAATATATTGTTGCTCAACAATATAAATGAGTATAAAAGACGTGATGAAATAACTAAATTATAATATTATCATAAAATACTCAGTATAAAACACTAAATAATTTTGAAAATCTGTTTTTATGCCCTACACCTATGAAATAGGAAAAGGGTATATTAACTTTGGTATGGTGTTTGTAACCACCTAAAGGAAGCGAGCTAGATATTAATGTTGCATTTATGAAAAAATTCTAAATATTAAATTTTGTGATAAAAAGCTAATCAAAGCATAAAACATTTAATAATCCAAATTTTTTAAAATTGCAATAATTTTAAATGGTTAGTTTATATACCTAATAGAAGAGCTTATAAACGCAAAATATGCAATAAAAGTATTTCTAAAATACAATTACAAATTTAAACCTTTTCATATAATTCATTTAAATATAAAAATAATTTCACATATATGCAGCAACTACCTTTGAACATAGCTGAACCACTAGAATTAAGTCTAAATTTCGGGGACATATAGGAAATAGGAAATATATTCTTTGGCTTCGAAATTATACTCGTTCGGCCTCAAATCGATCAAAAGCTTCTAGAATCCGAACTCATTGACCAAACTCGACCAGAACCAATTCCAATGGTACTATCATTACTAATAACCTAGAGTTTTAATTTCATCAAAATAGCGGCATTATTTTTTGAGTTATGGTGTTTTTAAGATTTATGTTTTTTAGCCCTTGAACTTTTCAACGGTTCCAGAACCCGAAACCATGTTACGATTTCGTCCATATGCAGTCCCCGTCACACGTTCAACACTAGTTAACCCTTGTACGCAATTGGAACGTTCTATTTTAATTTTAAGTTACTAGTTTTATTAATTTCGATGATATACTTTTACACATTGGGGGGTCTAAGAGAGGTATTGAACCTCCACTCCAATTGATCCAAAATTAGAGGGACACGCAAGAAATAGTAAAGAACACTCATGTGCCAAATTTGACATTTGTTTCAAGTTACTATCTTTATTAATTTCGAAAATAAGCTTTATGGTCCTCGGAACTGAGTGGCTGGTCCCCATCCACTACTCCAATTAGGCTCAAATATGAAGGACATTAAGGAAATCGAATGCGACACCCCGATACCAAATTTGGAGGTTCTATCTTCATTGTTTTCGGAATTATGCTAGTTTGGCCTACATTCGATCAAAAAGTTCTAAGCTCTGAACCCATTGTCCAATCCTCACCGTACGCAATCGCCGCCGTAGTTTCATTACCAATAACCTACAGCACAAATTTCATGAAGATAGCGTCATTTTTTGTTGAGTTATCGTGATTTTTTATATATGTTCTTTAGCCCTAAAACCGATTAAAAGGTCCAAAATCCGAACCCTTGGGCTGATTTCGTCTTTATGCAGTCCGCGCTGTACTTTAAGTACTAGCTTACCCTTGTACACAATTTGAACGTTCTATCTTAATTTTTAGTTACTATTTTTAGTAATTTCGATTATAAGCTTTTAAAACTTAAGAGGTCTAAGAGTGATACTGAACCACCACTCCAATTGATCCCAAATTAGGGGAACCCGCAAAAGATAGTAAAGAACACCCTTGTGCCAAATTTGAAGTTTCTACATTTTGTCAAGTTGCTATCTTTATTAATTTTAAAGATATTCATTAAGGTCTTCGGAAATGTGTGGCTGGTCCCCGACCCACTACACCAATGTGGCGCAAATTTCAAAGACACTGAGGAAATAGGAAGGGACACCCTGATACCAAATTTGGAGGTTCTATATTCATTGGTTTCGGAATTATGCTCGTTTGGCCGAAATTCGACAAAAAAGTTCTAGGTTCTCCGAACCCATAGTCTAATCCCAAACTTACGCAATCCTCGAAGTAGTTTCATTACTAGTAACTTACAGCGCAAATTTGATGAAGATAGCGTCATTAGTTGTTGAGTTATCGTGATTTTATATATATGTTCGTCAGCCCTACGATCGATTAAAAGGTCCAGAATCCGAACCCATGGGCCGATTTCGCCTATATGCAATCCCTGCCGTACTTTCAGTCCTAGTAACCTACAGTTAAAATTTCATCAAAGCACTCCATTATTTTTTGAGTTTTCGTACCTATGGGCGGACGGGCATATCTATATCGACTCAGGAGGTCACGCTGATCACAGATATATATACTTTTCCATATCTAGCTCGCTTCCTTTAGATGGTTACAAACACCATACCAAAGTTACCCTCTTACCTATTCTATAGGTGTAGGGCAGTGATGTCCAACCAAAGTTGGTTACTGGGCCAAAATAGAAAAATAAAAATATACTCTGGGCCGCATTTACTTATTTATTATAAAATATTACAAAATACATTATTTTATATGTATACATTACTTAATGTGAAACTTGTTTTTCAATTTTTTCAGTTAATTTTTTTATGTCCACATGTATTTTCGACGTTACACACCGTAATTGGTTTTTTTTAATTTTCATCAGTTAATCTATTACGACTTTTACATTTAACAATCTTTAGTTTTGAAAAGAAAGATTCGCAAAGATAGGTGGTTCCCATTGCAGTTGTAACGCTCATTGCTAGTTTTCTTAGGTTAGGAAATTTATTATTACAGACGTATTTTTTAATAAACTGAACTTTATCATTAGCTTCAAACATATATTTCAATTCAGATGATGCCTGGAGATTTATTAACTCCATCTGCCAATTTTTTGGAGCTGATTCTACAACAGTGTCAAATGGACATAAGAAAATATTAAATATATTTTCATAATTCTTCAAATATGAAAATCTCTCCTGAAATTCTCGTAGCAAATTAGTAATTTCTTGTGCATATTTAGAAAATTTTTTATTGTCACTATTAAATTTATGTAATAATGGAAAGTGGACCGAATTTTTTGATATTAATTGACTTTCATATAGTTTAAGTTTTGTTATGAATGCATTTATATTTTGATAAGAGTCTGTGATTAATTTATTTTCACCTTGAAGTTGCTTATTAAGTTCGTTTAATTTCATAGTTATATCTGTAAGGAAACATAAATCCAAAAGCCAGTGTTCATCATATAATTCAGCAACATTCTGGTCATTTGCATTCATAAAAATTTTGATTTATTCCCTCAGGTTCCAAAATCTGTCTAAGCATTTACCACGACTTAACCATCGAATTTTCGCATAAAAAAGCAAATCGCTGTACTCAGATTCCAGTTCTTGAAGAAAATCTAGAAACTGACGATTTTTCAAGGAATTATTTTTTATTGCGTTAACTGTTTTAATAACGACTGACATCACAAGATTCATATCAAATACTTGTGCACATAAATTTTCAAGATGTAAAAAACAGTGACAAATAAAAAGCTCCGAAGATTTTGAACTTTTTCCCATGACATCTCTATGATCAAGAATTAATTTAACGGCTCCAATATTTTTACCGATCATTGATGCTGCACCATCTGTGGTGATCCCAATTAGGTTTGCTAAGCTCAGACCATGATCATGTGTACATTTTAGGACAGCTTCTTTTATATTTTTTCCGGTAGTTGTATCTTTCAAACTCATAACATCGAGAAATTTTTCAGTGATATTCATCTCACTATCCATACCTCGAATAAAAATAGCAAGTTGAGCAGTGTCCTTAATATCTGTAGTTTCATCCAAAGCCAGTGAGAAATAAACAAACTCTTTAGAATCCATGTCCTGCAAAGAACAAATTTCATTTGAAATGTTATTAATTCTTCGTGCTACAGTTTGATGTGACAGGCTAAATTGACTAAAAATCTTAACCTTTTCTGGAATAATTTCTTCGGCTACAGCAATAAGGCATTCTATGATGTACTGACCATCCGAAAATGGTTTCATATTTTTCCCAATAATATGTGATATTCGCATTAACGATGGCATTTGATTGAATTGTATGTTTATGAAATATGTTTCATTCTGCAGTCAGACTTGCCTTAAGTATTTCGAATTTCACTTTTCGTTCGTCTTTAGTATATTTTTTATAATTATCATGTTTTTGTTCAAACTGTCGTTTAAAATTGTATGATTTGAATATTGAGGTAGAGTAAGGACAATTAAACATATAGCGTTTTCTTTCACCTAAAAGAAAAAATATAAATTTTCCCATTCACTTTGAAATTTTCTGTTTTCATCTTCAACTTTTCTTCTTTTCTCCTTATTAGACATAATGTAAAGAAGGACCTTAATAAAAAATTAAAATTAAAATAAATTACAAATACAAATGCAGCTAAAAATATTTAACTCAATGATATTTGATTCAGTTGTATATGTTTTACTTACTGTATATGGTTCACTTAAATTTGTATGCCAGTACAAGTGATCTAATAATAAACTTCTTTACTTTATAAAATCTAAACACACAATGATTAAAAAAACAACATAAAACAACATAAAATTTTCGCTTGTAATCATAGCAACCATTTAATCCATGCCTTGGGAACTATGAACAAAAATTTAAAAACTTTAAAAGTAACGATTTTTTTTGCATAAAAAAAGTAAAGTAATCCATGAAAAAAAAATTCTCAGCAGTTAACTTAACTAGACATATGATATTTCACTGAAAGAAAAATTTATACGGGATAGTAAAAGTACAAATTGGGCCGCACAAGATTATTGATTGGGCCGCGGGTTGGACATAGCAGGTGTAGGGTATAAAAATTAACAACAAAAAAAATTTCGCCGTTTATTAAAAAAATATTTTGTTTTTAATTTGTAAAATTGTAATCAACGTCAAAAATTGCGGAAGCAACAGCGTGCGGGTGTTGTATATTTTTTTTTACTCCGAATAAAAATTAAATAAAAAAATATAGAAGCAGTGCATTTTAAAAATTAAGTTATAAAATGTTGGATGGCGAAAGCGTCATTTATATGATTAGAAAATTGAATAAGAAGTTATATAATTAATATATTAAATATAATCTTAAATTAAAATCATAAAATTGAATATTTATAAAAAAAATAAAATAGCGCAAAATTTATCATTTATAGATATGTGTATGTATATTGTATATATACAAAAAATTATTGAACTATTGACTCTTAATTTTTTTTTTCATTTTAATCTCTCATTAATCTTATAATAATTAATTAATCATAAATTATTTATGGGAGACAATTGTAAATTGTGTAATGATGCGTTCTCTCGCAAAAAAAAAGATGAGAGTATTATATGTTCATCTAGCTGTGGAGCTATATTTCACATTAAATGTGTTGGCTTAGCAGTATGTGATTTAAATTTGATAAAATCAAATAATTATATAAAATTTATATGTATGGAATGCAGAGAAAAAAATACATTATTAAAAACAATTGAGGAGCATGTAGAATCAGTGGATGAGAGTGTTGAATATATAAACAAGTAAAGAAACAATCAGTCGGTGCAACCGACTTAGAAATACCCTACACCTATTTGGTTCAAATTTAATGACACATCCATAAGTCATTTTAACGCCATAAAAGCTGTTATTAATTTGATTGTAAGACATAGCTAACCAAATTAACTTTATAATACTAAAAACATTTTCTAATTACACTATCTCTTAAAAAATATTACAAATTCTTATTAATTTATTTATTTAAACATATTAAAAAACAAAACAAACTTGTTATAAATGAAAATATATTTATTCCACTTCAATTACAAAATGAAAAAATTCTAGTTATTAAATTTTTTGATAAAAATCTGATCAAAGCATAATATATATAATAACCCAAATTTTTCAAAATTGCAATTATTTTAAATGGCTAGTTAATATACCTAATAGAAAAGCTTATACGCAAAATATGCAATAAATTTATTTCTAAAATAAAATTACTAATTTACAACTTTTCATACAATTCATTTAAATATAAAAATAAATTTTACATAAATGCAGCAAGTTCCTTTGAAGAAAGCTGAACCACTACAATTAAGTCTAAATTTAGGAAACACATATGATATGATTTCTATTCTTTGGCTTCGAAATTGTACTCGTTCGGCCTCAAATCGATTAAAAGCTTCTAGAATCCGAACTCATTGATCAAACTCGACCAGAACCAATTCCAATGGTACTTTCATTACTAGTAACCTAAAGTTTAAATTTCATCAAAAAAGCGGAATTATTTTTTGAGTTATGGTGTTTTTAAGATATATGTTTGTTAGTCCTTGAACTTTTCAAAGGTTGCAGAACCCGAAACCATGGTACGATTTCGCCCATATGCAGTCCCCGTCATACTTTAAATACTAGTTAACCCTTGTACACAATTGGAACGTTCTATCTTAATTTTTAGTTACTAGTTTTATTAATTTCGATGATAAACTTTTACACATTGGGGGGTCTAAGAAAGGTACAAAATTAGAGGGACACGCAGGAAATAGTAAAGAACAGCCATGTGCCAAATTTGAAGCTTCTACATTTGTTTCAAGTTACTATCTTTATTAATTTCGAAAATATGCTTTAAGGTCCTTGGAACTGAGTGGCTGGTCCACACCCAGTACTCCAATTGGGCTCAAATTTCAAGGACACTAAGGAAATCGAAAGCGACACCCTGAAACCAAATTTGGAGGTTCTATCTTCATTGGTTTCGGAATTATGCTAGTTTGGTCTAAATTCGATCAAAAAGTTCTAAGTTCCGAACCCATTGTCCAATCCTCCCCGTACGCAATCGCCGCCGTAGTTTCATTATCAATAACCTACAGCACAAATTTCATGAAGATAGCGTCATTAGTTGTTGAGTTATCGTGATTATTTATATATGTTCGTTAGCCCTGAAACCGATTAAAAGGTCCAGAATCCGAACCCTTGGGCTGATTTCGCCCTTATGCAGTCCACGTTTAACTTTAAGCACTAGTTAACCCTTGTACACAATTTGAACGTTCTATCTTAATTTTAAGTTACTATTTTTAATAATTTCGATTATAAGCTCTTAATACTTAAGAGGGTCTAAGAGGGATACTGAACCACCCCTTCAATTGATCCCAAATTAGGAGGACACGCAAGGGATAGTAAAGAACACCCTTGTGCCAAATTTGATGCTTCTACATTTTTTTAGGTTGTTATCTTTATTAATTTTATAGATATGCTTTAAGGTCTTCGGAAATGTGTGGCTGGTCCCCGACCCACTACTCCAATGGGGCCCAAATTTCAAAGACATTAGGAAAATAGGAAGGGACACCCTGATAAAAACTTTGGAGGTTCTATCGTCTTTGGTTTCGGAATTATGCTCGTTTGGCCTAAATTCGATCAAAAAGTTCTAGGTTCCGAACCCTTGGTCCAATTCCGAACTTACGCAACCCCCAAAGTAGTTTCATTACTAGTAACCTACAGCACAAATTTGATGAAGAAAGCATCATTAGTTGTTGAGTTATAGTGATTTTTTATATATGATCGTTAGCCCTTCGATCGATTAAAAGGTCCAGAATCCGAACCAATGGGCCGATTTCGCCCATGTGCAATCCCCGCCGTACTTTCAGTCCTATTAACCTCCAGTTAAAATTTCATCAAGATAGCTCTATTATTTTTTGAGTTATCGTGCCTACGGACGGACGGACGGACAGACGGACGGACGGACGGACATGGCTATATCGACTCAGGAGGTCACGCTGATCACAAATATATATATACTTTTCTATATATAGCTCGCTTCCTTTAGGTGGTTACAAACACCATACCAAAGTTAATATACCCTTTTACCTATTCTATAGGTGTAGGGTATAAAAATGCAATTGAAGAGCAAAAGGAAAAAATTGAGTTAATTTGTGAAAGTATGCATAATATGAGAATGAATGATAATAACATTAAGGAAAAATTAGAAAAGGTATGTAATTTAAATAAATCATATGCTGAAGTAGCAGGAGCATGTTCAAAAGTAATTATAAAACCAAAAGACAAAAGTCAGAGTTCTTTAATTACAAAAAATGAAATAAAATCAAAAATAAATTTAATTGAAAATAATCTCTCAATTAGTGGTGTTTCAAATGCAAATAATGGTGCGATAGTAGTTGCTTGTGTGGATTAGTATTAAAAACATTTTACAAAAATAATAAATTGAAATTCAATTCATATGTCGCTGTAATTGAGACAGATCTTGAATCATATGATAATATAATGAAAGTAGGAAAAATTTAAATTGGATGGGATGTATGTAAAGTGTTTGATGGTACGCATGTTGTGAGATGTTTTAATTGCCTGGGATATGGTCATGTTCGTAGTAAATGTACAAATAAAAATATATGTGCTACATGTGCAGAAACATATACGGGTGAGCTTAATGAGCATAAGTGTGAATCTAAAGAGAATAAATGTTGTAATTGTATCCGTGTAAATCACGAGTTGAATCTCAAGCTTGATGTTAATCATAATGCGTTTGATATTAGTTGTAGTGTATATCAGAAAAAGATGCAAAATGAAAAAAAGAAAATATATTAGCAATCAATTAAAGATGATGATAATATAATATCTAAATGTAGTGGTTTATATTTGAATATACAAGGGGCGGTCAATAATTTTAATGAATTAGAAAATATTGTAAACACAAACAATTTTGAATTTATATGTCTATCTGAAACGCACTTAAACGAAAATGATGATGATAATTTAATAAATATTGAAAATTATAACAAAAAAAAATTTCTAATATCAAGAGTAATGGATGGTTTTGTAACGAATTAGCCTTGTTGATAAATAGCAAAGTCAATCAGTATAAAATTGCTGTTTGGATAAATAATGAAACAGAGTGGGAAAATTACAGAAAAATTAGGAATTTTTACAAAAATAAATTAGATCAGGCGAAAAATAATTATGTTAATAATAAAATTGAAACGTCGAGACCAGAAAAGTAAGTGGCGAACGATTAAGGAAATGGTTTTATACAACAATAAAACAGGTAACATTAAAGAAATTATGTTTGCGGACGGGGTAGTAAATGATGCTGGTGAAATTGCTGAAAAATTCAATCAATATTTTGTTAATAGTATTGTCGATATTAATAGTGGAATTTCGCATATGGATTGCAATGATATGATTGAATACAGCCAAAGTGTATTTAAATTTGAAAGGGTGTCCCCTGAATCGCTTAAATTATGTATTAAAAACATGAATAAAAAAAAAGATTTTAACTTTGTAAACACAAAACTAATTTTGGCGAACTACGATCTATTAGGCGAAAATCTACTGGAAATAATAAATGAATCTCTAGAGACAGGTATTATCCGGATAAATGGAAAGAAACATTGGTTATCCCTATTGAAAAGATTAAAAACTCAAAAAAATATAACGAATTTCGTTCAATTAATATGATAACATGTGAGGCAAAAATCATTGGAAAAATTGTTAATATGCAACTTAATAAATATCTTGAAGAGAATAATATAATAACTGAAAATCAATCTGGTTTTCGTAATAATCATAGTTGTGAAACTTTACTGAACTTAATCATTGCCAATTAGAAAGATGAGATATATAACAAAAAAGTAATAATTGCTGTAATAATTGTAAAAGAGCATTTGAAACTGTTGAGTATGAAAATACGTAACAGTGAATATGAATGGTTTAAATCATACCTGCATAATAGAAAGCAGAAAACTAGGGTGAATGGGCACGTTTCATCCTCCATAATAGTACCGTTGGGGGTACCGCAAGGTACAATATTAGAAGTACTTCTATTTTTAATTTTTATCAATGATATTGAAAAGGCTGTGAAATATTCAAAAATACTCTTGTTTGCTGATGATGCGTTAATGTACTTTGTAAGTGATTCTATTGATGATTGTGTTTGTAAAATTAATGAAGATTTGAATTTACTTAACGGATGGATGAAAATGAATAAACTTAGTTTGAATGTAGCTAAAACTAAAGCCATATGTTTGAATGGAATTTTGAATGCTGATATGTTGATAGAAAATTTACAAATTGATATAGTCAATGAAATCAAATATTTGGGAATAATAATTAATGATAAACTCAATTTCAAAATCAAGATATTGATTATATCTGTAAAAAGGTAGGAAAAAATTTAAGTTTTTTCAAAAATATTAGAAATAAGGTTTCAACTAAATGTGCAATAAATATATATAACACCATCATTAAACCAAATTTTGAATACTGTTCAACTATTACTGCCTTTACAACTAATGAGTGTTTGGTCAGATTGCATAAACTACAAAATTGGGGCATGAGGATAATTCTAAAATTAAATAGATATAGCTCAGTAAATGTAATGCTAAGAACTCTAAAATGGCTCAATATACATCAAATTATGAAACTAAATGTATTGGTTTTAGTCTTCAAAATGAAGAATGGTCTTCTACCGCACTACTTAACTAGAAATTTAACTCTCGTCCAGGATGTACACCATTATCATCTTAAATATTTTCAACTTCAGACTTAATTTCTTCCGAAATGAAAATGTAAAAAAAAATGTCATGTATAACGGTTTGAAATGGTTTAATGACCTACCTAACAACATTAAAAATGAAAAAAATTTAAGAGAATTTAAAAAACTTTTAATAAATCATATTTAAATAAATAATGTATATCTTATATTTTAATAATAATCTTTTTTCAAATTTCTCTTAGAGAAATATTTCACTTAATTTTATATTATATTTTTTTGTATATACCTATTAATGTTGTACTAGTATCGCCCTGTGCTCGAGATTCGAGCTATTTTTGCTTTTAAATTTACATACAAAATTAGTTTTTTGAAATTTATAATAGACTAATTTAACACGAAAAATTATATTTTTTTTCCTATACGTAATAAAATATATTGCAACAATGTTGTCAACAATTCTTGCGCTTGAAATTTGCTAAAAAAAAATTTATAATTTTTTCAGTTATAAAAACGTTGTTGTATTTTTGAATTTTATTCCTATAGCTAAAGTCGCTTTAAAGAGAGTATAATGTCAAATGTGGTACAGTTATTACACAAAGCAAAGCGATTTAAATTCTTAATATAAATATTGTTCTAATATACAATGTTCTGAGAATTTGATTTAATTTCTAAACATATACATAGGTATATTTACTGAAGTCAAGTAGCCAAAATTCGAGTTAATGGTGTTCGTCATATAGAAAACTAAACATTTTAGTACGATTTGAATTTTTTTGTATCCGTTCCGTATGTATTCTGTTTCCCAATTAAAAATTGATGAATACATGCTTCAGTTCCTTTAACGGCATTTTTTAAATCTGAGTAGAGCATGAACTGTCAAAAAAATCGTTTTGACGTTTGTTTAAGATTTTACTTGTAAAATAAAAATCAAAATGTTTTAATTTAATTAATTTTTCGTGTTTTTTTATTAAATCTGAACGCCTTGAGCGTACTCTGTTCATGCTCTGTTCATTAGAACGTGCTTATGTTGTTTAGAGCGTGCTCAGATCTCTGCTGTGATTTAAAAAAAAACGCCTTATATAATATTCGTTCGTTATGTCAAAGTAAAACTAAAAAAAGTTTTTATCATAAAAAAATATTATTCGATGTTTAAAATGTAAAATAAAATTTTTAATTATCAGGGCTTAACCTTAATCAAAACATACAACGTACAATTTAAAAATAAACATTTAAAAATATAAGAAAAACCGAAGACAATATTTTTATTTATCAATTTTTAAAATTTAAAAATCGGAGGTACAGTATATCGCGTTACGCGTATTTGGGTTGCTTTCATGTAAATTTATTTATATAATTACTTATTTCAAAAGTTTTTGACAGAAATTTTTCGCCGTACGCGTTGATTTAGGTTGGGCCCTAAGTTACAAAACATTTAAATTACAAAAGAGAACTTTTTTAAGAAAGTTAATTTTTTTTGTTTTTGCTTCCGTATGTTTCTTTCTGAATTAGTGAAGATTATGAAACATACTATATGTATTTTCAATAATTGTGAATATGAGGTATAATTGTGAATATTAGAATTAAATATTGTAGAATATGCTAATTTTTGAGCGGACTCTTCGAACTCTTTTGCTAGAATTTTACATGATGTTCCAGCTTCAAGCTTATGTATAGTGCTTTTTCTTCTAATGAAATTTTTTTTTGTATTTTTGATACGTTATGTTTTTTTTTTTATATTAAAAAATAAATAAGAAAATACTAAATTCATCACGTGCCGTACGCTTTTGTTTAGGTTGGAACGTAAGGAACAAATAATTTTTTTTAAGAAAGATAATTTTTTTAGTTTTGCAAACATATTGTTGGTATTTTCAATTATTTTGAATATATGTTTTAAAAAAAATTATTTTAAAAAAATATTATTTTAAAATATTTTATTTTTAAAATTTAATCGTAGCAACATAAGAAAAAACCATTACAATATTTTTATACGCTTTGTCAATTTTTAAATTTTAAAACTCCGAGGTATAGTACGTCGCGAATTGCTTTCATGTAAATTTATTTACATAACAACTTATTTCAAAATTTTTTGACAGAAACTGAACGCCGTACATGCTGAATTTGGTTGATTCATAAGTAACAAATCATTTTTCTTAAGAAATATTATTTATCAGAAGTCGGTTTCTTATTTTACAAAAAACTTAACAAAAACCAACAACAATATACGATTTAAAAAAAAAAAGAATTTTAAGCAAACGAAAACAAAGTACAGTACTTTTCGGTTATAACGACCATGATGGGATGGAAAATATTCGTCGTAATAAACGAATGTCGTTTTAAAAGAGTGCTGTGAATTTTGAAAAATTAGTATAAGACTATACATTTGCCAAAATTTTATTTGATGTGTCAGCCTCTAGCCTATGTATAGTGCTTTTTCTTCTAATGAAATTTTTTTTGTATTTTTGATGCGTTATTATTGTTTTTTTTATATTCAAAAATAAATAAAAAATACTAAATTAATCACCAAGCAACATAATTAGATATAATAATTTTAAATAAAAGAAATATCAATGTAATAAAAAACTTTCATTTTTAGGTAAAATTTAATTCTTTGGCAAGAAGTGTAAAGATTATTATAATTAAAATTGCACCGAGTTCGTTATAAATGAAAACTACTGTATAAACCAAATGTTTTGCTTTCATTTCGAAAGAACTCATTTTTTTTCGTTCAATTTTTAAGATAAAGAAAAAACAAAAAAAAAAAAAAAAAAAATATTAAAAAAATTAAATCTCCTTGTTCATTGAACATTTGAACTTAACAAAAAAAAAAAAGAAAGACATAAGTCGGCGCCTATAATATATAGTTTGATTGAGCTGCGAATACAACCGAAAATGCATTACTTTTACCCAGAAAGTCGGCGCATAATATTATAGTCATAAGCCTTAACTTTTAACAGCGTGACCGTTAAATTCAAAATTACGTTAAATTAAAGACAGGTTTTCACCTGCAAAAACGCAATATTCTTAAAAAAAATATGATTGTCCTATGAAAACAAAAAAAACCTTTCTTTTGGTTGTTGTTTCATTAAAATTGGTTAAATAGTTTACCCAGAAAAAGGATGTTTATATTTGTATGGGAAAAAATAAGCCGATTAAATATTATGATGTATGTTTTTTGAATTTTAAATTTATAAAAGAATTTTGTAACTGAGTTTGAATTTGAAACTAAATAATATTGAATTGTAACTGAATAATTTATAATATGGAGTAATTTAAAAATGAATTTAAAAATGAATTTAAATTTGTAATAAATTTTATTAATAGTATATAATACTAAATAAATAAATAAAAAATAAAAAAAATAAAAAATAAAAAAAAAAAATATTATGCATAATATGTTTTATAATAAACAAGAACGGAAATAGAAAATTGTATAATTGTTAATTTGTTTCTGAATTATGGTGTTTTTAAGGTATATGGTTGTTAGCATTTGAACTTTTCAAAGGATCCAGAAGCCGAAACCATGGTATGATTTCGCCATATGCAGTCCTCGTCATACTTTCAATACTATAGTTAACTGTTGTACACAATTGGAAAATTCTATATTAATCTTAAGTAACTATTTTAATTAATTTCGTTGATAAGCTTTTAAATTTTGGGAAGTCTAAGAGAATTACCTGAACCACCTCTCTAATTTAATATGAATTAGGAGAACACGTAGGAGATAGTAAAGAACATCCTTGCGTCAAATTTGAAGCTTCTATGTTTGTTTGAAGTTACTAACTTTATTATTTTCGAAAACATGCTTTAAGGTCTTCGAAACAATGTGGATGGTCCTCGATCCACTATTTCAATTGGTTCCAATTACCGAAGACACTAAGGAAATAGAATGGGACACCCTGAAACCAAATTTGGAGGTTCTAACTTCTTTGGATTCGATGAAAAAGTTCCAGGATCCGAACCCATGGTCGGATTTTGCTTATATGCAGTCCGCGCCGGTCTTTTAATACTAGTGAGCCCTTGTACACAATTTTAAAGTTATAAAGCTTAATTTTAAGCTTTTTTTTTTATTAATTTCAATGATATGCTTTTCAATGATATGACTCTAGGGACGTAGTAAGAAGCACACTGATACCAAATTTGAAGGTTTTATCATATATGGTTTCGGAATTCTACTCGTTTGGCCTAAATTCGATCAAAAAGTTCTAGGTTCCGAACCCATGGTCCAATCCCGAACTTACGCAATCCCCCAAGTAGTTGCATTACTAGTAACCTACAGCACAAATTTTATGAAAATAGCGTCATTAGTTGTTGAGTTATCGAAATTTTATGTATATGTTCGTTAGCCCTTCGATCGATTAAAATGTCCAGAATCCGAATCCATGGGCTGATTTCACCTATATGCAATCCCCGTCGTACTTTCAGTCCTAATAACCTACAGTTAAAATTCATCAAGATAGCTCCATTATTTTTTGAGTTATCGTGCCTACGGACGGAGGGACGGACGGACATGGCTATATCGACTCAGGAGGTCCCGCTGATCACAAATATATATGCTTTTACATATCTAGCTCGCTTCCTTTAAGTGGTTACAAACACCATACCAAAGTTAATATACCCTTTTACCTATTCTATAGGTGTAGGGTATAAAAACACCAAAACTCAGCAACTAATTACGGTTTTTTGATGAAATTTATATTCTAGTTTACTAGTAATGAAAGTATAATGGAATTGGTACTTGTCGGGTTCAGATTCTAGAAGCTTTTGATCGAATTGAAGTCAAACTAGTATAATTTCTAAACCGAAGAAGATAGAATATTATATTTGGGGCACATGTGTTTCTTCTTATTTGTTTTGTGTACGAGAAATTTTTGATGAATTGGAATAGCGGTTTGCGTACCACCCCCATTACTCCCAAGACTATTCCCCGAAATTAATTACATGAAATGTTCTTAATTTATTATTGCATTTTAGAAATACATTTATTGCATATTTTGATTATTAAATTTTGTTATAAAGCATTAATGGTTTTTACTAACATTAAAAACCATGAAATTATATAAACTTTTATATTTATATTATTACAAATTAATATTTCTTTCGAATAACTTTGAGTTTAATTATATAGAACATTAATAAATAAGTAAATTAAGAGAATAAATTTGAAAATTATTGAATATTGAAATAATTAACCAATTATTCAAATAAGTAATTTTGTAATTGCATTTTACGACTTCATTTATCTCAACTTTTTTTGGTATTTATTATTTTTAAATAGATAAATTAGTAAGAATTGCTAATATATTTGAATTGATAAAATAATTAGAAAATGTTTTTAGTATTATAAAGTAAATTTAATTAGTCATGTCTTACGATCAAAATAATAAAATCTTTTATGATTTTAAAATGACTTATGGACTTCCCATTAAATGATTAATTATTGCATACATTTTATAAATATACTAGCTAGTACCCGGTGCGCGTTGCTGCGCCTTTCAATGGAGGTTTAATTGAAGATGATGTTACTGCAAAAAGTTAACACAAAAATTACACACGGTTTACACATGTAAATTTTAAAATGTATGAAAGCAATCTTTTTAAAACGATTTTTCTAGGATTATTCTAGTAATTTTTGAAACTTTCTGTAATTCAAAGCAGTACAATCTACTTTCCAAAATTTGACGTAATTTACTTCCAAAAAAATTTTTTTGACCAATCGTAGGACCGACTGTTAACAGTCTCAACTCCATTTTCAAGTTGCTTCACACATATAAAATTTGAGGTCAACCAGTCAAATCCTTTCTAATTTAGAGTTAAGTAACGCAAAAATCTATTAAAAGCCACTGTGCCCCACTGGGTTAACGGAACTACACTTTCTCTTTGGGCAAAGCAGTATTGCGCAAAATTGGACGTAATTTGCTTCCAAATCACTCAACAAAATTTTTTTGGGGCTTTCTTTTTAGCCAAAGCAGTACTTCGCAAATTTTGACAATATTAGCTTCCAAAATTATTTTGACCAACCGTCGGGCCGACATGGGTTAACAAATTCCAAATCTGTTAATAGTGTCAACTCAATTCTCATAGGGGAGCACGTATACAAAATTTGAAGAAAATCGGTCAAACCGTTTTTAATTTAGAGTTAAGTATTGAAAAAACCTATAAAAAGCTGTTAAGCCCCAATGGGTTAATGCAATACAATAAAATTTTTTTTGGGGCTTTCTTTAAAGCCAAAGCAGAAATTCGTAAAATCGGACAAAATTTGGACCCAAAATTTTTTTTTACCACCCGTCGGCTCAACATGGGTTAACAAATTCCAAAACTGTTTATATTGTCAACTAAATTCTTAAGGAGCATCACGTATACAAAATTTGAAGTCAATTGGTTAAACCGTTTCGAATTTAGAGTAAAGTATTGAAAAAACCTATAAAAAGCTGTTGGGCCGCAATGGGTTAATGGAACTCAACAAAATTTTTTTGGGGCTTTCTTTTAACCCAAAGCAGAATTTCGTAAAATCGGACAAAATTTGGGCCCAAAATTTTTTTTAACCACCCGTCGGCCCGACATGGGTTAACAAATTCCAAAACAATTAATAGTGTCTACTCAATTCTCAAAGAGCATCACGTATACAAAATTTGAAGTCAATCAGTCAAACCGTTTCGAATTTAGAGAAAAGTATTGAAAAAACCTATAAAAAGCTGTTGGGCCGCAATGGGTTAATGGAACTCAACAAAAATTTTTTTGGGGCTTTCTTTTAAGCCAAAGCAGAATTTCGTAAAATCGGACAAAATTTGGACCCAAAATTTTTTTTGACCACCCGTCGGCCCGACATGGGTTAACAAATTCCAAAACTGTTAATAGTGTCTACACAATTCTCAAAGAGCAACACGTATACAAAATTTGAAGTCAATCGGTCAAACCGTTTTCATTTTAGAACAAAGAAGTTTAAATACTTGCACTACAGCCCCAACTTGGCGGTCCGTTAGAGCAAAATTTTTGGGCCACGATTTCTTTCCGTACCCAAAAACTCCTATATACAAATTTTCATGAAAATCGGCTGGGCAGTTTAGGAGCCAACTCGTTACATACAAAGAAACAAACAAACAAACAAACAAACAAATAAACAAACTTTCATTTTTATATATATAGATTAAGCTATCATTGTTTACTATTCTACTATTATAATTTATAGCATTTATATTAATATTATTTGAATTTAAAATTAAAATAATGACAATTATAATTTATAAAAAAAAGAAAAGTGTTAAAAAAGTGTTATTTTCACTTACAAACTGTATTGTGAATATATGTATACATGTATATAAACGCGTATAAAAACAATTTAATTAGAGACTTAATTTAAAATTACATACTCATTTAAAAACAATTTTATTATGTTATATTTAATGGTGTGTATAGCGTATAGTACATAAAGTCAGAAGACTGCAATAAGTGTGGAGGTGCAATTAGATGAGAATCGGGTAGAAGGTGCATGGGTGTATGTGGCAAAATTTTTCACTCAGAAGTGAAATGTAGTGGTTTAGATCAGAGTGCAAGCAATTTAATTGATACCTTAATGGACACTAATACAATGATTAAATTTATTTGTGATTATTGCTTTGTTTATTTACAAAACGTTGATCTAGTGCTTAAAGATATTCAAGATAAGGTTAAAATGAATAATTTTCAACTTAAAGAATATAAAAATGAATTTTATATTTCTTTACAAAAAAATGACTTTGAAATTAAAAAATCATTAGAGGCGATAGAATTAAGATATAAGGAAAGGCTAAATTATATGATAAATACACAAAGTGCGAGTGAAAAGAATGTAACTGAGATTAAAAATTCTTGTAATAGTGAAATGCAAAAAATTTCAAGTATGGTGAAAGAACTTAAAGAAAAAAATGAAACAAAATTTGAAGAAGAAAATACTTGTAATAACGAAATTAAAAAAATTTCAAATATCGTAAAGGAACTTAAAGCGAAATAGTAAAACAGAATCACGTATTAAAAAAATGACCTATGCAGAAAAATTAAAATTTCCTGTAATTATTAAACCAAAACAAAGTGTACAAGGCCAAGGAAGAAAGCGAACTGAATGTGGTTTAAAAAAATAATACATAATGACTTATGTAATTTATCGGTAGAAATTAATAGAATATATGAGAGAAATAACGGTTCAGTTTCAATATGCTGCTTAAATAGAGAATCTGTAAAAAAAAATTGAGAGTGAAATACAAGCAAGAATGAGTGATAATTATGACGTGTTAGTGAAAATGAATCAAATAAACCAACGGCCCTCAGTCTCCGGCAATACGAGGGTGCTAAGAATCCCCGGAGGTAAAACAAAAAATACATTAAATATTAGGACCTGGAACGTTACTAGTCTATTTGAGTCTGGTAAACTAGCTAATGTAGTACAAGAAATTCAACGTCTAGCAATTCATATTTTGTGCATCAGCGAAACGTGGTGGCTAGGCCAAGGCACATGTCATGTCAAGAGTGCTAAGTTTTATTTCTCAGGAAATAATACTTTAAACCATAGAAATGGTGTCGGTTTTATTGTTGCTGACCATCTTGTAAACAATGTAGTAGATTTCGTACCGCATTCAGATAGAATTACTTTGTTAAAAATGAACACAAAACCTATAACAACAAATATTATGCAAATATATGCACCAACTGAAGATAAAGCAAACGACGAAATAGAAGAATTATACGAACAAATAACATATCTTCTAAAGCAAACTAAGCCACATGAAATTAACTTAATAGTTGGCGACTTCAATGCAAAGGTTGGTTCTGGAAAAGTAGAAAATTTAGTAGGGTTGGGTGCAAGAATCGATAGGGGTGATCGTTTAGTACAATTTTGCTAAGAAGAAAATCTGAAAATCACTAATACAACCTTCTGTTTTTACCACCAAGAAGGCTATATACATGGGAATCACCGCAGGATGGAATAGGAAATATAGTTCGCAATCAGATTGATTACATATTAATTAACAATCGTTTCGCAACATTTGTTAAAAAGGTTTCAACTTATCCGGGTTCTGATGTACCATCAAACCATAATTTACTCCTTGCTAAAATTAAAATCAAACTAGCAAAAGCAAGAAGGGGTAACCAGCAACCGAAATTAGACATAGAGCAGCTTAAAAATAGTGAAACAAAAGCTCGTCTCTCTACTGAAATCAATAATCAATTGCGCACTGTTGATAGTGCTGGTGATATATGGCATCCAATGAAAGTAGTTTTGAATGAAACCTCAAAAAATATATAAGTTACGAAGAAATATATTGCAAATTGCAAAGATGGATGACCGCAGACATTTTACAAATGATGGATAAATGGTGAAGTTTTAAAAATAACAATAATGTGGAATATAACCGAATCAATCGCGAAATAAGAGCAAAGATAAAAAGAGCGAAAAATGAGTGGCTCAATCGAGAATGTGATGAAATTGAAAGACTTCAGCAACTTCATGATGACTTCAACTTGCATAAAAAAATTAAAGAAGTGTCTGGAGTCTATAAAAAGTCTAACTCCACTTCTCTGAGGGATGAAAACAATAATTATGCTATGCAGCCACAAGATAAAATTAAAATATGGGAGAGCTACATCAAAAAACTGTTTTCAGATGCTGACCGGTCATTCTACCACATAGAGTCACAGATACAACTATCTGAAACTCCCATCACATGAGATGAAATTAGGGCAGCAATAAAATCAACAAAAAACAATA
Source organism: Dolichopus griseipennis (assembly GCA_963082915.1). Lineage (NCBI taxonomy): Eukaryota > Metazoa > Arthropoda > Insecta > Diptera > Dolichopodidae > Dolichopus > Dolichopus griseipennis. The sequence goes on from OY720441.1 coordinate 276,869,001, forward strand.
AAGTACCAGGACCAGATGATATTACTTCAGAAATAATCAAACTTGTGAAGATGAGAATCTTAAACTGCTAGAAGAAATCTTTAACAAACTATACAATACAGGAATCTTTCCTGAAGATTGGCTAAAATCTACTTTTATTACACTTCCAAAAAAGTCAAATGCAAAATCTTGCGATGACTATAGATTGATTAGCCTGATGAGCCACGCTCTCAAAATATTTTTAAAGGTCATTCATAATCGAATCTATACAAAATGCGAAGACCACATGGGGAAAACATAATTCGGTTTCAAAAAGCGACGGGTACCAGAGAAGCTCTTTTTAGTCTACAAGTATTGATTCAAAATTGCCGAGATGTACAAAAAGATGTTTTTCTCTGTTTTGTAGATTACGAAAAAGCTTTTGATAAGGTTAACCATTAAAAACTTATTAACATTCTCAATGGTATAGGCATCGATGAAAATATTTTGCGCTGTATTAAAAATTTGTACTGGCAACAATCGGCTAACGTCAAAGTCAATAAAGACTTAACCAGCAGCATTAAAATACAAAAAGGTGTCCGGCATGGCTGCATACTTTCGCCAATGCTCTTTAATTTGTATGCTGAAGTTATCTTTCAAGAATCAATTGCCGACTTGGACGTTGGAGTAAAGGTGAATGGACGCTTCATTAACAACATCAGATGTGCAGACGATACAGTTCTCATCGAGATAATCTTCTGGACCTACAGCACGCAGTAGATAAGATTAACTATTATAGCAATAATTTTGGATTAACAATAAATATTTCTAAAACCAAATTTATGATAGTTAGCAGAAAAAAGATTTTCTACACAGCAGCTTCAATTACAATCAACAACCTTCCGATTGAACGAGTGCCAAAATTTAAATACCTTGGAAGCTGGTTAAATGAAAATTGGGACTGCAGTACAGTAATCAAAAGTCGAATCGAAATGGCTAGAAATGATTTTTTCAAATATAAAAAATTATTTTGCTGTAGAGATTTAAATATCAAACTTCGCATAAGATTCATGAAGTGCTATGTATGGTCAGTTCTATTATATGGCATGGAGGCCTGGACGTTAAAAATTAAAGACATCAACAAATTGGAAGCATTTGAAATGTGGGTCTACAGAAAGTGCAAAAAATCTCATGGACTGAACACGTTTCAAATGAGGATGTCCTGTGCAGAATTGGTGCAAATAGAAAACTGCTTCTAAAAATTAAACGTCAGAAACATCATATTTTGGCCACATTATGCGCGGAAACAAATAAGAATTGCTTCAACTTATTATTCAAGGCAAAATTGAAGGACGAAGGGGCATAGGTAGAAAACAAATGTCATGGCTAAGAAACATCAGACAGTGGACAGGCGTTTCAGACATAGGAGAGTTAATGCACACAACCAGGGATCGCATTAATCATCAACAGTTGATCAACAGCATCATATGATCGCTAACATCCAATAATGGATATGCAGCAAAAGAAGAAGAAGTATCAAAGTTACATAATCCAAAAATTTTAATAAGTGGGATGGACGAAAAGTTAAGCGACGAAAAAATTATTAATGCAATTAAAAAGCAAAATAATATAGAGTGTTTAACTATTAAATGTTTGAAAACATATCCATCATTTAATAATAAAGAAGTATTTAACACTATTAGAGAAGTTGATGGAGAGTCATTTAAAAAAATTATAACTTTAAGAAAAATAAGATTGGGATGGAATATATGTCCAGTATATGAAAAAAAAAGTATTTTAAGGTGCTATAAGTGTCTTGGTTTGATCATACAAGTAATAGGTGTAAAGAGGAAGAGCAACGTTGCCATAAGTGTGGTGAAAGAGGCCATAGCGCATTAGATTGTGTTAAAAATGTAAATGAAATTTAATGCACTAATTGTTTAAAATTAAAAAAAAAATTAAATTTAAGTGATGACTTTCCATTTACCTTTGAGTTCCGACTGCAAGGTGTACCAAAGAAAATTGAAAACAGAATCGCATAGAATTTGTTACTAGCATTTATATGAAATTGTGTGTTTATCGTTAAATATTCAAGGGCTAAAAAATAACTTGGATAAACTGGAGGTAAAAATAATTAATAATAAGTTTGAGTTTGTGTGTTTAACAGAAACACATTTATTGATGATGATGAGGATTCTCTATTACAAATCGATGGATACAGATTAATAAGAACGGATAGTAATTCAAGAAACACTGGGAGTGTAGTATTTTATACACGAGATTATTGGAATGATGAGGTTATTAAAAGAATTACTATAAATAATGAATTATGGGTATTGGTTTTGAAAACTTATCATGATAATAGAATATTTTATCTCTGGGCAGCTTTTTTTCGTCACCTGAATAATCTAATAGATGAACTTTTTGAAAAGGATAATGTTTTAATAATGGGAGATTTTAATGTGGATTGGAAAACGGAAAATAGTATTAAAAATAAAGCTAGCCAAATATTAGTTGATAATGCGTTCAAACAAATAGTTAGTGAATACACAAGAATATCAAAAAACAGTAAATCTTTAATTGATTGGGTTTTAACTAATAAAATTAATAATATTGAGATACAAATAGAGGAAAAGCTTAAAATCTCTGATCTTGAAACAGTGAAAATAATAATAAAAGACGTAATAATGTAAAAAGACCAAAGACTAAAATTAAATTTTTGAAATATAACAAAAACTTATTAAAAATAGAATAATTTTTTAGTAGTTTACTACCTAAATCATTATTAATGCTTTGTATACCTTCTTCCACAGTATCGGCAACAGAATAAAGCAAAGCATCATCTGCGAATAAAACAATATTTGATAATACCACTCGATCTATATCATTAACATGTATTAGAAATAGTAGCACACCAAGAATAGAGCCTTGCGGCACACCTAACAAAACATCAACAGCATCTGATAAAGTATCATTAAATTTAGTTCTTTGCTTCCTGTTATTTTTTTAATTTTATTAATAACAAATTTCTGTCAACTGTTTCGAATGCTCTTCTCAAGTCCAAGATTACAGCAACTATGACCTTGTTATCATACACCGATATTTTTCAATTTGTAATTATGAAGTTTAACAGAGATTCACAACTATGATCTTTTCTGAATCCTGATTGATATTTAGCTATGAAGTTTTATCTTTCCATATAATTCAGCAACTGGTCATAGACTATTTTCTCAAGAATTTTTGCCTCCAATGTAATTGTATTAACCGGTCTAAATTCTGTAGCCTTATTAGTACCTTTCTTTTTTTCAATGGGTATCACTACCGCTTCTTTCCATATCTCAGGAAACAGTCCACTCTGCAATGAGCTGTTTACAATTGACACAAAGTTGTTACCAATAAAATTTAGGTTATCCAGTATAATCTGTTTATTTACGAAGTAAAAGTCTTTTTTATTATTTATTTTTAAGTTGATTTATATTTATAGATTTGAATTCAAAAGCATTAATGTTATTTTCAATTTTATTTATAAATTGTACTGATTTTATATTATTATTTATTTCATTTATAATTTCAACAAAAAAATTATTAAATTTATTAGCAATCTTTTTAGGTTCAATTATTTTTTCATTATTAAAAATTACTTCATAAATGACATGTGAATTTTTTTTAAGAACATACTTTTTTATATTTCTCCACATTACAGTTTGATCACTATTTTGAATTTTATTACTGATATAAGCATTTTTTGTTTAGTTACGTCACTTTTATATAAATTTCTAATATGCTTATAATTAGGCCAATCACTATTTTTATTAGTTAATTTTGCTTTAGTGTTCAAATTAATTTTTTGATATTTCAATAACCTTATTTCATTTGTATACCAATTAATTTGATTTTGTTTAATGTCTTTTACTACCACAAAGTCTTTCACTATATTATGTAAATTATTATTACTAAATATATTTGCTTTACTATTACAATCTACAAAGTAAGTTGTTGCAGTATCATTAAAAATTATTCTATTTATACCCGTGCATACATATATGACATCGGGTATATTAGATTTGCTCCTCCGTTTGTAACGCATCGATCTAGACGAGCTAGATATAGTGTCAAGGGTACGTATCGGCTCAGAATCGAAAAATTAGTCGATCTAGCTATGTGTGTCTGTCCGTCCGTCCGTCCGTGTGTCAGCACGATAACTCAAAAACTAAAAGGGCTAGAGTCTTGAAATTCACACAAAGTCATTTTTAGATAATTTCTAGGTTCCCTATTGTTTTTGGTTAAAATCGGACCAAGGCTTCGGGGAGCTGCCATACACCTTTTTTGCACCAATATAAATTTCTTCAAAACTAATTATACTACGGGGATAAAAATTACACACGGTTAGTTTTATAATGACTCCGGCACTTATATGAAGTTTCAAAATGTTAGGGCCCCATTTTCGGGGGGCTGCCATACAACTTCTTTGCACTAATATGAATTTCTTCAAAACTAATTATACTACGCGGATGAAAATTACACACGGATAGTTATATAATGAATCGAGCATTTATATGAAGTTTCAAGAATGAAAATTTTGTTTTTTTTTTTTGTGATTTTTTTTTTTTTTTTGTTAATTTTTTTGTTTTTTTGTTAATTTTTTTTTTTTTTTTTTTTTTAAGCTAAAGTTATGGGACAATGAATGAAAATTTTGTTTTTTTTTATGTGATTTTTTTTTTTTTTTTGTTAATTTTTTTGTTTTTTTGTTAATTTTTTTTTTTTAAGCTAAAGTTATGGGACAATGAATGAAAATTTTGTTTTATGTTTTGTGATTTTTTTTTTGTTTTTGTTAATTTTTTTTTTTTACGTCAAAATTATGGAGTAATGAGTTAAATGTACAAGGGAAGTATATTACGGTTTATTTTATACACCATAGTGGGTATGCACGGGTATCTAAAAGTTGACAAGGGCAACTATAATCTTCCTCGTTTTAAATAAGTTTTTGTTATATTTCAAAAATTTAATTTTAGTCTTTTGTCTTTTTACATTATTATCGTCTTTTATTATTATTTTCACTGTTTCAAGATCAGAGATTTTAAGCTTTTCCTCTATTTGTATCTCAATATTATTAATTTTATTAGTTAAAACCCAATCAATTAAAGATTTACAGTTTTTTGATATGTGGTTTAGAATAAACTGTTTAAATATTGAGAAAACCAAATGTATGTTTATTAATGCAAACTCAATTGACAATATTAAAATAGAAAATGAAATAATTGAAAAAGCAGATGAAATAAAATATTTAGGTGTTGTATTCGATAATAAGCTATATTTTAAAAAACATATTGATTACATTTGTAGTAAAATTTCAAAAATAAAAAAGAGTTTAAGTTTTACAAGTGCAATAACAATTTATAATCAAAAATTTACAATTATTAAATCGTATTTTGAATATTGCTCAACCATTTTATTTATGATGAGTAAAATTAGACTGCAAAGGCTAAAGAATAGGGCTATGAGAATAATTCTCAAAGCAAATAGTTTCACATCAAGTGATTTTATGTTAAATACTTTAAAATGGCTAAGTCAATCAAAGAATTTTAATGAATGTGTTAGTAATAATCCACAAGATGAAAATAGGTAAATATCCAAATTATTTAGCTGAGCGTTTAGTTTATGTATCAGATATTCATAATTATAGTTTAAGAAATGTAAATTGTTTTAGATTAAATCTATTTAGAAATGAAAAAACAAAAAATATTCTGATGTATATTGGTTTAAAGCTTTTCAATGAATTACCTTTTAAATTAAGTAATGAAATAAATATAAATATATTTGACAACAAAATGTGGAATATGTAAGAAATAAGTTTATGTAATAATTTTGAAATTATTTAATTATAAAGTAGTTATATTAACTAAATAAATAAATAAATATATAAATATATAAAACATGTATAATCAATTAATTATGTTTGATACTTAGATTCGTTTCAATTGCTATTGAAATCATTTACTGCTGCTTTTATTGTCTTTAAATAAATTATATTAAAATTTTTATATTAGTCAAAGTATTTTAAATTGAATATTTCAAATTTTTAAATCTGTTTAAGTTATTATGAATTATTAAAAATTGATTCACTAAATTATGTGATAAAAAGCTTATAAAATCATTAATTAATGTTATTAGTGATTCAACAAGAATTAACCTCCTGAAATTAAATATACGTAATTCATAAAAAAAATAAATAAATTTAGAGAACAAATTTAAGAATTATAAGAATTAATTAAAATTGAAATAATTAATCAACTGTACTAAATCATTCAACAATAACTTCCGTGCAACAAAAATTAATAGTTCTGAAAAGAAGTAATTGCTACACGTGTGTGCAATTAGATTAAATTGTACAAAACGTTCTAACTCTAATTTGTAATTTTTTAATTGTATTTTGTAAATATAGTTATATCATGTTCTTTTGTTTTTTAATAGTTTTTAAATAGATAAACTAACAAGAATTTTTAATAATTTTGAATAGATAAAGTAATTAAAACAAGTTTTTAGTCTTACTATAGAACTAATAGCTTTTATGGTTTTAAAATGACTGATGGATTTTTAATTTAATTTGAACCATCGAAATGAAGAGTATTACACAGTCGGTTACTCCGGCTTACTTTTTCTTTTCTTGTTTTTGGTTAAATGGCACTTCAAAATTAGAAAGAATTTACTACAAAAGCAAAAGAATAAAAAAGGACAACGTATTGTAGGTATATAGTTCGATAAAGGATAAAACAAAGATATGTATATCCATTTATATGTACACTCAAGTAGCGACGTTCTGTATATTCATATAATTTAGATTGAATTAAATATTTTGTTTCGGAAAAACATATTTTGAAATTTTACAGGCGACAGCTGTAGTACATTATAATATATAATGCAAGCTGTAAAACAGTATTTACTAAACACGTTTCATTAGAATTGAAATGAAAAGTAACGTTTAAAATTTCAAATTTTTTTTTAAAATCTGTAAGCTGCAAAAGTTAAACGACCAGGAGTAAAATGATTTTTTTAAATAACATTAACCATAAATTTCGTGGTTCCATAAGTCAGAAATTTACTGAAAATATGAAGACATTAGTCATATATTCATCTATATGAATATAATTTTATCATAATTTATTAACTTTTAAAAATTAGGAACTAAGACAGAAATATTTTTAGATATCTATTCATATAAAACAAGTGTACAACATCAATGAAAGAAAAATGGAAATTAAAATTTAAATTAATATTCAACTCTTAACCTTCAACGCGTTAACACTGTTTCCAAAATTTAAATACAAAATATTGAGTTTAAATTGTTATTTATTTTCATTTCTATTTTTTATTTTCTATATTTTCTTTTCTATTTTTCATGTCTTAACTCTTCATTTAAGCAAATCAATTAAAAATATCCATCTCAATTCCCTTCCCTTGGATGGTAACATTCTTATTTTTTAAATCACTCATTAATTAATACCATCAATTCAATATCATCGTAATTCTAATTTGCATTTTTTAATTTTTGATGGTATAGGTACGTTAAATTTACTCATTTTTTATACCCTACACCTATGAAATAGGAAAAGAGTATATTAACTTTGGTATGAGGTTCGTAAAGGAAGCAAACTAAATATGGAAAAGAATATATATTTATGATCAGCGTGATCTCCTGAGCCGATATAGCCATGTCCTTCCGTCCGCAGGCATGACAACTCAAAAATAATGAAGCTATTTTGAAGAAATTTTAACTGTAGGTTACTAAGACTGAAACTACGGCGGGGATTGCAAATTGGCAAAATTGACCCATTGGTTCGGATTCTGGACCTTTTAATCGGTCCAAGGGGTAACGAACTTATATAGAAAAAAAAAGATAACTCAAGAACTGTTTACGCTATCTTCATCAAACATGTGCTGTAGGTTACTAGTAATAAAACTACGGTGGAGATTGCGTACGGTCCCGATTGGACCATGTGTTCGGAACCTAGAACTTTTTGGTCGAATTTATGCCAAGCGAGCATAGTTCCGAAGCCATTGAACATAGAACCTCCAAATTTGGTATCAAGGTGCCCATTCCTATTTCCTTAGTGTCCTTGAAATTTGGGCCTCATTGGAGTAGTGGGTCGGGAACCAGCCACACATTTCCGAATCCCTTAAAGCATATCATTAAAATTAATAACGATAGCAACTTGAAATAAATGTAGAAGATTCAAATTTGGCATAAGGATGTTCTTTACTATTTGTCCCCCTAATTTGGAATCAATTGGAGTGGTGGTTTAGTACCCCTCTTAGACCTCCCATGGTTTAAAAGCTTATAATTGAAATTACTAAAAATAGTAACTTAAAATTAAGATAGAATGTTGCAATTGTGTACAAGGGTTGACTAGTATTTAAAGTACAGTTTCGGGTTCTGGAACCTTTAAAAAGTTCAAGGGCTAACAAACATATATCTTAAAAACAGCGTAACTCAAAAAATGATGCCGCTATTTTGATGAAATTTAAACTCTAGGTTACTAGTAATGATAGTAAAGTAATTTTGAAAAATTTGAATTATTAAATTATTTTTTTATTATCTTTTTATCACAAAATTCAATAATTAAAATTTTTTAACTTTTGTAATTGAATTGAAATAATTATATTTTCATTTATTTCAAGTTTTTATTTTTTAATATTTTTAAATAGATAAATTATCAAGAATTTGAATTATTTTTGAATAGATAAAGTAATTAGAAAATGTTTTTTAGTACTATAAAGTTAATTTGTTAGCCATGTCTTAAGATCAAACTAATAAAATCTTTTCTGGTTTTAAAATCAATTATGAACTTTCCATTAATTTTGAACCAAATAGGTGTAGGGTATTTCTAAGTCGGCTGCACCGACTGACTGTTTCTTTACTTGTTTTACTAATAAATTTGGTTAACAAAAAACGAAAATAGTTTTTCCAATATAAGTGGTGTTCCGTGTTTCTCGAATAGGTCGAAATCATTTGCAGATGTTATTTACATTAAGAGAAATATTAACTTAAGTTTCGTAATGGAAGAAGAATTTAATAATACGAATATTCTAATTTCAAATTTGAACAGTCATAATATAAAAATGCTAGGAATTTATAGAACGCACGGAGCCCGTGGAACAGACTCCATACACAAATTTGACAATATTACTTCAATTTATAAAAACTCAATAATACTAGGTGATATAAACTTAAACCTACAAAATACCAACCAGTAACAGGTCGTATTCTACACGAATACATTGTTAGGCAATGGATATTTAATTTATAACAAAATACTATCAAAATATGCTACCAGAATAAGTAGATCGACAAGAACAGTAATTGCCGACCTCGTTAGCGATCTTATGAATTACAAATATAACCCTGCAATTACTGGTATATCTCTTTCAGATCATGAAATGTTTTTAATTAATGTTAATCTAGAACCTGTTCTGGAAAATAAAAGTGAAAAAAATCAGTTCTAGTTTATTAAAAAGTAAAATTAGACCATTTTTGGCCGATTCTTATAACGAGGTCGATAGCTTCGTTACAGATCTGAATCATATTACTGTCAAGAACACTAAAACAATCCCGGTTAAAAAGAGTAAGTACAAGAAAAAATGGATGACAAAAGAAATTCTAGACAAGATAAAATTAAGAAATTCTTACTATAATTATTCTCGTAGATATAATGAAAGCATCCGGATCCTCAACCTCTAAAAAAAGACGAGACTTGAAATTAGCAAAATGATTTTGCAAGCCAAAAAAGGGGTACAATTAATTCAGTGGCGCAATTAATTAAAAAATGGAATGAAATGAATCAACTTGCACGAATAAAACTATTTAATCTCTAGTCTTAAGTAATGAAATTGTAAGTAGTCACAGTCACAGTGAAATATCTATGAAATTAATATCTCACATATACCAATAGCATACCTTAATTCTTTTAGAAGAAATACATTCACAAGCTTTAGTTTACAATTTATTTATTTATTTATTTATTATACTGCTTAACACAAACAGTTTACAAAAAAGCATACAAATAATAATTAAAATTATACAATTAAAATCAATATAAAAAATTGCATATTTGATTAATTATAAATAAGTTCAAACTAAAATTAAAATTAAAAGTTAAAAATTATAAACTTTACATCACTACAAGAAAAAAAAAAGAAAAATAATCCTAATAATAGCGATTGCATAATTTTTGTTTTTGGGAGTGTTTTGAAAGTGTAAAGTCAATATTATGTTTATGTTAGTTACCTATAATAAGCATTCTATTGATTTTTTTTTATTTTTTTTTTACACGCTAACTAAACGCTAGGAATGGATTCATGTATTTATATATATGTAGGTTTAGTTGGAAAGGGAAGGAAAGTAGGATATTAGAAGGGAATTTGGAGGTAGGTTGGAAATGAATCTAAAAAGATTCGTTTTGAATTTATGCAAGTTGTAGTATGGGACATTATTAGAAGAGGGGAACACATTAGATGGAAGCATGTTCCACATCTTAGCAGTTCTCACGACAAATGAGTTTCCATAACCAGTTTTAAACCATCTTGGAATTTCCAGGGTATAGAAATGAGCACTTGCAGCTCCTCTGGTGTTACGTTGGAATTCTTTAAGAGGAGGCATAATTGACTTTAGTTCAATAGAGCAACTGTCATTACCTACAAGATATCTATAAAACAGAGAAATCGCTCCAATATTTTGACGAGAGCTAAGAGGAGTAAGTGTTACTTGCTCGACAGGGTCGCCCATTAGGCGTAAGGTACGATTTTGAATTTTGTCGAGGTAACTCAAAGAAGTTTGGGATGCACCAACCCAAATGTGGGAGTTATACTCCATCTTAGGTCGAATATAGGCTTTATAGATATTAGGCAAATCCTTAGGAGAGAAATAAGTTTTGACAGGAAACCCAAACATTTGGCAGCATTCTTAGCTATATCAAAAATATGCTCATTCCACAGCATTTTTTGATTTAGCTGCAAACCTAAAATGCTTAGATTGTCTGATCGTTTAATATTTTCATCTTGGAATCGCAGAATTGGGTTAAACTGATTTCTCATACAGGAAATTAGGCAGCTTTGAGTTTTTGAAGTATTAAACTCAACTCTATTACTTTTACCCCAATCAGCTATTTTGGCTAAGTCATAGTTGACTAAACTAACCATTATATTTCTTTTTGAACTGATTGCGGAAGGTGTGACATTAGATTTCTTAAGGAAATCGTAGGATGCCACTAGAGTGCTGTCGTCGGCGAAGCTATGGATTGGATTGAGGGTAGAGATGAGTAAATCGTTGATAAAAATCAAAAAAAGAGTTGGTGATAAGGCAGAGTTTTGTGGGACGCCAGCGTTAATTTCAAAAGTGTCAGACATAAAACTGTTGACAAGGACACGAATTCGACGGTTAAAAAGAAAATCCTCAATCCATTTACAAAAAGAAATAACAAGACCAATAGCTCGGCATTTGTTCAAAAGAGCAGAATGCCATACTCGATCAAAGGCCTTTGAGATATCCAGAGCAACAACCTCAGATACACCGGAACAGTGAGTACTGGTGTTGAGCTTTTCGATGAGGTATGTCAAAAGATCACCTGTAGATCTTTGGCTTCTGAAGCCATATTGCCTGTCTTGTAAAATACCTCTGCAGTCAAGGTATCTCATCAAGCGTTTGTTAACAAGAATTTCCATAACTTTGGAAATGACCGATATAATGGCTATTGGCCGGTAATTGGAGGGGTCACTTTTGTCACCTTTCTTGGGATCGGAGAGCAATTTTCCATTGACTGGGATATCGACCAGTCGAAAATTATAATGAAAAAAGATTGCGCAGAGGTTTCAAAATGGGAGAGGCAATATGTTTAAGAACCATTGCAGGAATTCCATCAGGACCAATGGACTTTCTAACATTCAGATTTTCGAGCACTTTCACTACAGTACGTGTTCTAAAGTACACCCTATGAAGAATTTTAACTCTAGTGGGATCAACAGAGGGTAGTACTGGTGAAGTTTGTACTGTAGGAGGGAGCGTAGAATTTGCCGCAAAGGATTTTGCAAACAAATTGGCTTTAGCAATTGAATCTGATATGATAGAATTGTTTTTATCAATCAGCGGCGGAAAGAATGATTCGCAAAAGTTATTCTTTACACTTTTCGCAAAAGTCAAAAAAGAACGATTGCAGTGAGGTAGAATGATTATTTTGCATTTCAATCTTTGGTTATAAAGAAACTTTTGCTGATTGATAATTCTCTTGCAATTGTTCCTGACAACTTTATAGTTCGAAAATGAGGCCTCAGACGCATTTTCTTTGTACATTTTGAAATGCTCTTCCTGGGATTGAATTGCTTCCCTGCAGATGTCATTAAACCAAGATTTGGAATAGGTTTTTACTGATTTGTATGGGCTAGGAATAAAAAGTTTCATTCCTAGCATAATTGTTTTACTAATGGCATCAGCAGCAAAGTCAACGTTCCTATAATGGAAACACATTGACCAATCGAAACCTCCCAAAAAGCTATTCAGACCTACCCAGTCAGCCCGGTTATAGTACCAGACTAGCTTTTTAGGAATAGAGTTTCGATTGGGCGATGAACCCATTGAAAGCTGGATTTGACAAGGCAATGGTCGGAGCCGCCAATTGGGGAACTAACAGAAATATTGTATTTCTCTGGGTTTGAAGTCAAGAACAAGTCCAAAAGGTGTTCATTTTGATCGTCTCGGTCTCGAATTCAAGTTGGGCTCTTTACAAGTTGAGAAAGTTGAAATAGGTTTGAAAATAGTTCAACCTGTTTGCCTTCCGGGCTATTGTGACTTGAGAAATGGAGCCGATTTTTGTTGTGGACATTAAAATCACCTGCGACAGCTATCTCACATTCGGGATTCTTTTCCAGAATTTTATTTATAGTGTCGGATAGTTCTTCAATGGCCACAGCAGTTTCCAACTCACTGGCTTGGGGGGATCTGTATAAAACACAGAAAAACATTGAGGCATTTTCAACACGGAGTTTGACCCAGAGATAATGAAAAATCGGGTTGAAGCTCTTAAGATCATGAAGGGTGTTGAAATCAGCATTAGATCGTATATATAAAGCGACTCCTCGATGAGGGATGAAAAGCGGAACAAGTGTATAGCCGTTGATATTATAATTAGTATTATCACCTACAACTTGTGTCTCGCTTAGCGTAAGTATAGCTGGTCTTTTTGAGTTAAGATGGGCTTCAACTGATTGGAAATTACATGCTAAGCCTCTTATATTACTAAATTGTAATAAAAAATTGTTCTCCATTAACTACAACTTGCGAGCGGAATTGGAGGGAAATTTGAAAATATTTATATTAAAATTAAAATTTCAGAAAACATGCATCGCACATTAAACATACACAGTAATTAAAGTTGAAAAAAAAATAAATAAAAAGATGTATATTGAAGTGAGGAAAAATTAAGTTCAAGTAAACCATAATATAATGGTAGTAATAATAATAATAATAATAATAATAATAGTTCCAACTCCAAAATGGTGGAGAACTTTACAAACGAAAATCCAAGTACAACAGTTTTTAATACCTTATTGTACCCAGAGATTGTTTGCAAAAGACACCACTAAATTAGTGCGGACACGAACCTTTTCAAAACATTATGTTTCTTTATCCCACGTATACAGAAAGCATGTACAAGAAATTATAAAAAAACGAAATAAAAATTTAACAGCATTATTTAATTTAAATGAAATAGAAAATTGAAATGAATAAAAAAAAATTAAAAAAGATGCAATATGCTATTAAAGTAAGTTATGGGATAGAAAAGGATGGTTAGTTAGCGTGCATTGCTATATTCTAGTTTTGAAAAATACCAAATATAATGTAAACAAAAATCAAAATTTAAGCTTATTGTAAATTTATAAAAAATTAATTAAATTAAAAAAAAAACTAAATTATTACTATTAAAAATAGTGCAAAATTACATAGTTGTAAAAGAAATTTGTTTTTTGTTTTTTTCAATAAATGGAAAATTATACAAAAAAAAAAAAAAAAAATTAATAATTTAATATACAAAATTTCACTTTTGTAATTATTTGTTTTTAAAAGAAAAAAAAAAACAAATCAAATTTAAATTATTTAAATTATTTATGTTTAAAAAAAAAAAAAAAATTAAAATGTAATTATAAGTTTGTTGTTGGTTGTTCGTATCGCATCAAATGTTGTCGGGGTAAGATAAAAAAAAGAAATATCTCTGGTTAAATGGCTGCCACGGTTAGATATCCAGTTGCTGTTTATTTGCTGTTTATTTTTTATATTTATTATACCCTACACCTATAGAATAGGTAAAGGGGTATATTAACTTTGGTATGGTGTTTGTAACCACCTAAAGGAAGCGAGCTAGATATGGAAAAGTATATATATTTGTGATCAGCGTGACCGCCTTAGTCGATATAGCCATGTCCGTCCGTCCGTCCGTCCGTCCGTAGGCACGATAACTCAAAAAATAATGGAGCTATCTTGATGAAATTTTAACTGTAGGTTACTAGGACTGAAAGTACGGCGGGGATTGCATATGGGCGAAATCGGCCTATGGGTTCGGATTCTGGACCTTTTAATCGGTTTCAGGGCTAACGAACAAATATAAAAAATCACGATAACTCAACAACTAATGACGCTATCTTCATCAAATTTGTGCTGTAGGTTACTAGTAATGAAACTACTTCGGGAATTGCGTAAGGTCGGGATTGGACCATGGGTTCGGAACCTAGAACTTTTTGATCGAATTTAGGCCAAACGAGCATAATTCCGAAACCAATGAAGATAGAACCTCCAAATTTAGTATCAGGGTGTCCCTTCCTATTTCCTAAGTGTCTTGTGAATTTGGGTCCCATTGGAGTAGTGGGTCGGGGACCAGCCACACATTTGCGAAGACCTTAAAGCATATCTTTAAAATTAATAAAGATAACAACTTGAAAAAATGTAGAAGCTTCCAATTTGCCACAAGGGTGTTCTTTACTATCTCTTGCGTGTTCCTCTAATTTGGGATCAATTGGAGTGGTGTTTCTGTAGCCCTCTCAGACCTCCCAAGTTTTAAAGGCTTATAATCGAAATTACTAAAAATAGTTACTTAAAATTAGAATAGACCGTTCAAATTGTGTACAAGGGTTAACTAATACTATAAGTACAGCGCGGACTATATAAGGGCGAAATCCACCCAACGGTTCGGATTCCGGACCTTTTAATCGATGTCAGGGCTAAGGAACATATATAAAAAATCACGATAACTCAACGACTAATGAGGCTATCTTCATGAAATTTGTGCTGTAGGTTATTGGCAGCGAAATTACGGCGGTGATTACGTACGGTGAGGATTGGACAATGGGTTCGGAACTTAGAACTTTTTGATCGAATTTAGGCCAAACGAGCATAATTCCGAAACCAATGAAGATAGAACCTCCAAATTTGGTATCAGGGTGTCCCTTCCTATTTCGTAAGTGTCTTTGAAATTTGGACCCCATTGGAGTAGTGGATCGGGGACCAGCCACTCAGTTCTTAGGCCCTTAAAGCATATTTTCGAAATTAATAAAGATAGTAACTTGAAACAAATGTAGAAGCTTCCAATTTGCCACAAGGGTGTTCTTTACTATTTCTTGCGTGCCCCCCTAATTTGGGATAAATTGGAGTGGTGGTTCAGAACCTCTCTTAGACCCCCCAATGTGTAAAAGCTTATCATCGAAATTAATAAAACTAGTAACTTCAAATTAAGATAGAGCGTTCCAATTGTGTACAAGGGTTAACTAGTATTGAAAGTATGACGGGACTGCATATGGGCGAAATCGTACCATAATTTCGGGTCCTGGAACCCTTGAAAAGTTCAAGGACTAACAAACATGTATCTTACAAACACCATAACTCAAAAAATAATGCCGGTATTTTGATGAAATTTAACAGTAGGTTACTAGTAATGAAAGTACCATGGGAATTGGTTGTGGTCGAGTTTAATTTCGAAGCCAAAGAATATATTTCCTATGTCCTATGTGTCTCCGAAATCTAGACTTAATTGTAGTGGTTCAGCTATGTTCAAAGGTATTTGCTGCATTTATGTAAAATTTATTTTAATATTTAAATGAATTATATGAAAAGGCGTAAATTTTTAATTGTATTTTAGAAATACATTTATTGCATATTTTGCGTTTATAAGCTTTTCTATTAGGTATATAAACTAACCATTTAAAATAATTGCAATTTTTAAAAATTTGTGTTATTAAATATATTATGCTTTGATTATCTTTTTATCACAAAATTTAATAATTAGAATTTTTTCATTTTGCAATTGAATTGGAATAAATATATTTTCATTTATTTCAAGTTTGTTTGTTTTTTAATATTTTTAAATAGATAAATTAGTAAGAATTTGTAGTATTTTTTAATAGATAGGGTAATTAGAAAATGTTTTTAGTATTATACAGTTAATTTGGTTAGCTATGTCTTACGATCAAATTAATAACAGCTTCTATGGTGTTAAAATGACTTATGGATATGTCCTTAAATTTGAACCAAATAGGTGTAGGGTATTTCTAAGTCGGTTGCACCGACTGACTGTTGCTTTACTTGTTTTTTTGTGTTTTAGTTTAATTTTTTCATTTTATTCGATTTAATAAAATTAGATTTAATAAAATTGGTTAAAGTTATGAAAAATAAAAACACCGGTAACAATTTTTTTATGTTTTTGTTGTTGTACACAGCAATATTAGTATATTAAAGTTTATTATATAAAAAATTATGTTTCAACAGTTTTTTTAAGTTTTTGTTGTTGTACACAGCAATATTAATATACTAGCTGTTGGCCCGTCACAGAATGACGGAATGTCAATTGAAAGAAAAAAAACTTTTTCTAATAAGAATTATTTCTAATTTCATTATATACATGTACATATATTGTATATCAATATTATTTTCTTAAATAAAGTCGAAACTGTTACATTTTGTAATACGTAGATTATATTTCGATTCTTGTAATTGATACAAAAAAGAAAAAGACTTATATAACTTCTTGTTGTTTCTTAAAAATTTGAAGATGAATAATAAGTTATGTAGTCTACCTTTTGTATGTTTTAAATTTGATAAAATTTCGGGGTCGTAAGTTCAAATCCCTTCTTGGTGAATGTTTTTTTTTAATTTCAATTAATTTTTTTTTTATTCAATTACGTTTAAATTTTTAAATTTAAATTCCATAAAATTGTTTGTTAAAAGATTTGAAATTTTTTTATAGGTTTATTTTGTTTCAATAATGATCTATTTCTCCATCTATTAACTTTATGTAGACATATTTTTAAAATGTTACTAAGCTCTGTATATTGTTTCATAACCTTTGTTTAGATTCAAATCGAAATACGTATGTTACCATCATTCTACAATGACCTACTCAACATGTTTAATTATGTACCTATTTTTATGTACATAAAATTGAATTATGAATTGATTTTTGCATTATCAAATGCAAATTAATTTTTTGATTTTTTTTATTATACCTACCTAATTAAGTAAAAAAAATATCTTTGCTATATATTACTAAGGTGCAGTTCATTTGGCTTTGTTTTAGGGAAGAGATGAGGGAAGCTTTGAAATTGCTTTGAAACATTGCTTGCTTCATTTATTTTCCAAATCAAAAAGCAAGCAACGCAACAAAGCGTACATTTGGCTTTCGCCATTATTTCAGTTTTTAACTGAAACTATTTATATTCAGGGTACTAGAGGTAGAGGGAGACCAAAAAAAAGATGGCTAGACGCTGTTGAAGATGACATAAGGATTTTAGGAATAAGAAATTGGAAGAGAGTTGCACAAGATCGGGATGTATGGAAGAGAATTATAGCGGAAGCTCAGGTTCATCAAGGACTGTAAAGCTATAGAAGAAGAAGAACTGAAACTATTGAAGACTTACTACAAATTCATGTGAAGCATAGTCTTAATTTTTAATACCAAAATAATTTACTATTTATTTAAAATTCCCAGAAAATCTTCTGTGATTTTTAAAACTGAAATCAATTTTTTCATAAACTAAAACAATTTTTTTTTTGTTTATTTTTTTTTATTAAAAATTAATAAAATATTTTTTGGCCTGCTTACGATAATTTATGATATTTTATTTTCTGAAATAAAACACATTCAACAAAACATTAATATTTTATTTTTAATAATTGAACACATCCAACAAAACACATTTAATTGAATGCGTTTGTTACACTTTGTTAATAATAATTACAGTTTATTATATAAAAAAAAATTTATGTTTCAACAGAACAATGTTTTATCAAATTAAATTTTAGTTATATTAAAGTTCCGGATAAAAAATTTAATTAGTTTTTCTTTATTTATTTGTTTGTTTAAGCACAAAATAAAAGACAAAAGCAAAAGTGCACACTAATTCTTAAATCACCTGTATACTCCATGCGTGATATATGTAAACTGTGTTCAATAGGTTCGAATTTGCCATAGTTAGTCCTATGATTATTAGTTTTAAATAAATTACAAGAGCAAAGGCGTTGAAGATTTTTAATAATAATTTTACTAGAAATTAAATTAGATTTCACGTTACCTTTGACAATTTCTGTAATAAAAATGACATCAGAAACTTCACGTCGAAAATTTAAAGTACACAAATGAATTAATTTTATTTTTTATAAATAAAATTATAAGATGTCATTATAAGATGTAATCTTTTTAAAAAGTTTCATATCAGCGTAAACTTGAAGCTCGCAATTAGAAATTATAGAAGAAATATCATTTACAGATAAGATAAAAAGTAGAGGGCCAAGGTGGCTACCTTGTGGAACTCCCGAATTTGCCACGAAAGGTTCTGAAATCACATTTTTAAACATAACACTATAGGAGCGATCACATAAATAAGAATGTATCCACTTAAGGAAAAAAAGTGGAAAACCATATTTTTCAATTTTTAGTAAAATAATATTATGTGGCAATAGATCAAATGCTTTACTAAAATCAGTATAGACATCATCTGTTTGAAATCCTTCTTCCACATTATTAAGAAGAAGAGATGTGGTTTCAACTAGATTAGTCACCGTAGATTTTTGTTTTACAAAGCCATGTTGGTTATCTATTAAAAGATTCCTACAATGATTATATATTATTATTGTTATTATTATATTTATTGTTATTAGTCTTATTTCTTTTATTACTAGATATATTTTTATTTTTACGATTATTATCATTATTTTTATTTTTATTACTTTTATTTTTATTACCTCTAACATCCCGAAATTTTGTAATTTTCGTTCCCTTCTTCCAAAATTTTAGATTTTTCACCTTCTCAACCATCATATCAGGAACGAGCACTTTAAATGACAGGTATTTTGGATTCCGGATCCTTTTGGGAGTAACTTTTTTACTAATTGCAATATCACATTTAAATTTTTGTTTAATAAAGCTCTCAAGCCTGTTTTCAGTCATTTTACAACTTGGCCTTGAAATGCAAGGAGTAAACGAAGGCTTTGTTGTAACAATTGGGGTTAGTAAAGCCTTAACTCCGGGTTTTGTCTTATTTATTTTACTCTTTGCCGTTGTGCTAGGTGTGATATTGTCAGTTTGGATAAATACATCTTTATAAACTATTGGTGGTTTATTTAATTTATCCAACTGTTGTTTAATTAACTCCATATCGCACTGAATTTTTTTCTGTCTATGATTGGGTATTTGTTGATCAGAACCCAAAGCATGAAGGGATACGTTCATGCGATTTAAGTCGTTCTTCATTAGATCCACCACTTCACGAATGCCAACCAGCTCCTTTGATGTTGCCGATATAAGCTCACCTCTGAGATCATTCAATAGATCTGTCAAAGTGTTTTTAAAATATTTTTTCCGGTCAGAAAGAAAACTGCTTAAAGCTTGATTGAAATTATCATAGCTTTTGGTCATATCGTTAAAGCATACCGAATTGTTTTTCAAAGCATCTACTGCCTTAGTCGTGCTACCTTGGCAGTCACTTTTAATATCATTTAGTGTAACCATCAAGTCGTCTTTTAATATTTATATAGGCTGGTTCAAATCCAAGCAACTATCGCAAACAAAATAATGCGAAATGAACGAGTTGTATGTTTGCCAACCCCTAGGTGCATTAATGCAAAATCCATGAAATTTTCTTTTACAGATACCATTACATGTAATAATTTCGGTTCTGAAATCTGTAATTGTACAGAGTACGGCACTGCATTTATTTTGATTCATTTTTATTTAATATTTTTTTTTTTTATTTTGTAACGGCAAAAAAAAATGTATTTAAAATATAATCGGTCAGTTTTTTAATGTTTTAAAAAATTACACTTGCAAAATGTTTTATTAAAAGCGAACTAAATTAAAATTTGATCATCAACAATTAAAATTTAAAATTTATTATAAAAAAAAGTCTTACTAATTTTAAAATTATAATGTAAATTTTTTTCTTATTTAATTAAGTGTCAGCACTTATTTGAAAAATGTTTAGAATTATTAAAAGTTTTTTGTTTATTAAAAAAGTTATATATTAAAAACGAATTAAAAATAAAAAAAAAGCGGGTTTAATAAAAATACCGTTAACTTGTTAATGGTTTGATGGTTTGATAAGTTTGATAAGAATTAACTACACAGGTAGAATTAAAACAAGTAATTCTTAAATTAAATCCGGCTGCTGCAACTGTATCCTCCCAAATTTTAAAACAAAATTTCATCAGAACTAACACCAACAATAACAAGACTGATAAACATCGCCATTCCAAATTCTGTTTTCTACAAAATCTAATAACTGCAATAGTCACTCCCATTTATTTGAGATAATTATAAAATATCGTTTATTTCATTTTCTATCTTATAAAAGTATATTAAATGAAGAATAGTTTGGGTTTGAAAGCAGTTCTTATACCACGGCAGCATGGCTTAGCCTAATTCGCTTTATAAGAAACAACATTGATAGTAATAAATTTGTGGCATGTATATATCTAGACCTACAAAATCCATTTCATTCTTTAGATCACGAAATACTTTTGTGCAAAATGGGCAATCTCGTATCAAAACGCTCTTCAATTTTTTAAGTCATACAATTCTGAGAAAATAAAAATTGGGAATTCTTTTAGTGATAATTTTTTTTAATTAAGTAAAATTTTGAGAAGAACTTATATATAAAAATAATTAAAAATTGAATCAAGGACTGAATTTTATAAATTTTGTGAAGTGAAATTCGGTAATAATTTAATTTTAATTTGATCATTAAGTATATAGTTTTTATTTGAGTTGTTCTTACAGACTGATTTTTAATACAAATTATTTTATAATTCAATTTGTTTTATGTTTGAATGGATAAAATACTACGTAAGCAAAATTCTAATACATGACAATATTTAACTTGATTAGAATCATACGATTATAATCAAGTTTGGTTTTTTGTTTTTTTATTTTCGTAAATTAGCGTTTACGAAATTTGATAGTTAAAGTACAGTTATGCATTTTAAGGAATGCGATTAAAATTTAAAAGTACAGTTTATAAATTGACTGTTTAAATAGATGTATGCATTTTGCTTACGTAACACCTCCATCCCTAAGAGATTTTGGTCTCCAAAATTTAAAAAGGACTTGGTTCAAGTTCCTTTGGTTTTACATCTGATTGATTTATACTTATTTTAATATTTTCATTTGACTTTGTTTTTTTATAACAGTAGCTTATTATCATAATTACAATTACTATTACAAATAGGGTTTTAACCGTTAGTAAAGTATAAAAATTAACCTTAGATTTATATTCTAAGTATTCAATAGCTTTTAAGTTTTCAATTTGGTTTACATGAATTTGCTTAAGAGTAAAGTTATTTATAGTTTTTGTTATATTTAATTCATTTACAATTGGTATAATAGGTAAATCTTTAAATTTTACAATTTTATTAGAAAATTCATTGTTTTTAATATTCAAATTACAATTGCTAAATTTAATTATATTATTTTCTTTAATAATTATTTCTTGGTTGATACAGTTTTGTACAATTTTTGTTCTTTCTAAGTTTAAAGTTACAATTAATTCGTCGTTAATTTTTTCCATAGATTCTATTTCATTTATTTTATAGTTACATGTACTGTTTCCTTTTAGTAAGTTTTTAATACAATTATTATTTGGATATTGTAAGTTTTTCTTTAACAGTTCCTTTTTATTATTTTGTTCAAATATTTCCTTATCTTTTAAAATAATATTTATTATAGGTGTGTCTAATTGCACATGTTTATCGTTCGGGAATGGTATGACTAAAGCTTTAAAATGGGTTTCGATAGTGAAGTTTGGAAGGAATAGGACGATTATTATAAGGCCGTCCTTAAATAAAATAGTACTTTTTATGTACGGCATCTCTTCGATAGTTAGGTTGTATTTTTGAATTTCGTCGTCTATAAGTATGTCGTGAGCAAGAACTTCCAGACGACTTAGCAAGATAATATCTTTAATTTGTTGTAAATGATTATTAATTGAGGTCATTTGTGCCAAAAGTTGGAGTGTGAAAGGAGTTTGCGATATTTTTGCAATAAAGTTGTTAGTTTGGTTTTCGATTTTTGTTAGGTATTGAGTAATTTCCAGTTGCTGGTTGTTCACGTGTTCGGCTATTGAGTGGATATTTTTCTCAAAATTTTTGTTAATAATTACTTGGTCGTTAATTTTATTAGTTACTTGTCTGATGTTAAAGTTTAAATTTTGTAATTGCTTGAATATTTGTTCTGAGTCATTGTTATCCATTGTGCCTGTCAAAAATTTCATTGTTGTACCCAGGGCGTTAATTAGTCCACGTTTATTTCTAATTTTCCCGTCAAGTTTGGGTATCAGTGAGTTCAGAGTGTGTTGTAAATTTAACAATTCTAATGTTAAAATTTTGTGTTCTGTGCTTGTTTCTTTTAGATTAAGAAGATTGAAATTATGGTACAAGTTTCCAGGTATTCCGTGAGGTTTACAATGTGTAAAGTTTTTGTGTAGTTATTAATAATTTTTTGTTCTTCCAATTTTATAATAGCAAAATCATTTTCATCCTTGAGTTGGCTTATTTGTATAGATTGGAGCGACGCTTGTGGAATAGAGAGAATGAGTAGAAGTAGTAGTTCCATTTCCTAAAATTATAAAAGAAGTTTTTATTGGATTTGGAATAGAGAGAAAAACAATAATAAAAATTAACTTAAGAAGTCTACCTCGAAAGAGACTTCTATATTTTCAGTTGGTAAAAAAATTAATAATAAAAATTGATGGTGATGATAAAGCATCTAATCCTTGGTTACAATAAAATCGTAATAAAATAGGTAATAGGTTTTATTGAAATTTAAACTTTCGTTTTTGTTGCTTTTTGCAATATTTAGTTTTCCTTTTATTGCTCGTATCGACTATGTATTTGCCGTCTACTTTAAAGTTTCTCAGAATTTTATACTTAGGTTTACATTTACCTACATCTCTATTAACGACAATGTTTGCATGTAAATTTTCATTTAAAGTTTTATTCTTATTTAAGTTTGCTAACCTTTTTCTTTTTTCTTCTTCAAATCTTTTTGCTAAAATTTCGATCTCCTCTTTTGGAATGTTTTTATTTAAAAAGTCTATTGGTCTACGTTTCGTGGTAGAGTGAATTGTTCTATTATATGTCACGATAATTTTAAAGATTTTATCGTTTAAGTCTTCAGTTTCATTAGTTTTGTCAATTTCTAAGATTCTAATATGTTTGTTTAGTGTGCCGTGTAACCGTTCAATGTCTGAGTTGCCGGTTTTATTCCAGGTGTAGTTTGGTGAAATTCGATTTGGTTTTCTATAAGAAATTGTTCTATGGCACTGTGTATTATGCACTTTTCGTTATCTGTTATTAATTTTTTCATGTTTCCCAAATAAATTAGCCTTTCTTTTAGTGCTTTTAAAATAGAGATCCACGTTCTATCATTAAGTTTGTGGATGGTAGCATCTTTAGAGAATTTGTCTATCATAGTTAGATACATAACATTCCTGCATAGAAACCAAATGTCCATGTGGACGATGTCATTAAATTGTATAGGAGATTGTGTGATCTCAAATGGGAGTTTTAAAGGTCTCCTATCATGTTTCGCTAAGGTACACACTTCACAATTGTTTATGAATTTTTGTATTTGTAATTGCAGTTTGGGGGAATGGTACATTTCCTTAAGTTCGGAAAAAATTTCCGATATACCGCGGTGGTTATTGCGAAGGTGATCAGCTTTTATTATTTCAAGAATTTTATTTTTATCCGTTATATCTTGTAGTTTTTTGTTAGATTTTAATATTTTTAGACGTTGATTATTAGCAAATAATTTAAGATAGAGGTTTTGAAAGTTGAGATAGATATCAATGTTATCGCTGTATACACATACTAATCCTTTTTCGGGTAGACAGCGTTTCATCTTTTCTAACAAGTTAGTATCTTTAGTAACATAGAGAAGATTTTGACATTTTTTATTTATAATTTTCGTGGTGAATTTTTCGTTATTACTTAAGATTAGGTAAATTTGATTTTTCAATAAGTTAACAGGTTTTTCTGTTATTTTAATATGATATAGGTCATCTTCATTTGCGCTATGTACTCGAAATTTTGTCGCAAGAGTTTTCATTTGTCCAAGGGAGTCGACTTAAACCCTCAGCGATTTTATTGTTTTTCCCTTTAAGATAGTTTATTGTAAATTTATATTCGTTTAATTTGATCTTCCACCTTTGTAGTTTCATGTTTGGTTCTTTAAGATTGTTAAGCCATACCAAAGGTTTATGATCACATTGAACAGTAAAATTTCAACCGTAAAGGTAAGTATGAAAATGTTTGGTAGCCCAAACGATAGCGAGAAGTTCCTTCTCTATCGTCGAGTATCTTATTTCATGGTTGTTCAGTGTTCTCGAGGCATAGGCTATCGGGTGGTTATTTTGGCTTAGTACGGCGCCTAAAGCGAAGTTAGACGCGTCCGTGGTTAGTGTAAAATGTTTAGAAAAGTCTGGGTTTTTTAGAATGGGTTCTGTTGTTAATAGAGTTTTTAGTTTTTTAAAAGCCTCGATGTATTCTTTGTCATTTTTACTAATTTTAGATTTTTTTTTTAAATAACGTATTAATGGATAAGCTACTTTGGAGTAATCCTTTACAAATTTCCGGTAGTAGCCGGTTAATCCTAGAAAAGATTTTATCTCTTTTTGTGAAGATGGAAGAGGAATATTTTGAATAGCGCTGATTTTTGATGGATCAGGTTTTATACCTCCTTGGGTGCTTACATGACCCAAGAAGTTAGTAGACAGTTGAGCAAAATTACATTTGTCTATTTGAATCGTTAAGTTTGCTTCGCGCAATTTGGTTAAGATTTTTTTTATTGAAACTAAGTGTTCTTCGAATGATGACGAGAAGATTAGGATGTCATCCAAGTAGACAACGCATATTTTATTGATAAATTCGCTTAATACATGGTTCATTAATCTTTGAAAGGTGGAGGGTGAATTTTTTAAGCCGAAGGGCATACGAGTGAACTCATAATGGCCACTTCTAGTTGAGAATGCTGGGTGGACTTCAATCTGATGAAACCCTTTCGCCAGATCTAACGTGCTGAAATAGCGACAATTTCCCAATTTCCCAAAAAGATCCTCGATGTTGGGTATTGGAAATTTGTCATCGACTGTGTTATCATTAAGTCGACGATAATCAGTAACAATTCTCCACTTTTGTTTGTTAGAATTGTCCATTTTCTTAGGAACAATCCAAATAGGTGCGTTGTATGGTGACATGCTATTAACGATTATACCTTGATGTAACATTTCTTTAATTTGACGATCGACCTCGTCTCTATGGATTGCAGGATAACGGTATCCTTTTGAATAAACTGGTATATCGTTTTTTGTTATTATTCTATGTTTAATTGCACTTGTAAAATTAAGTTTTTCATTCTCTTGATGAAAAATATCCTTAAAATAATTTAAGAGCGATTTAATTTGTGCAATATTTTTGTTATTTAGGTGAGATGGAAAATTAAAGTTAAGTCCGTTATCAGAATCACACTGGTTAAAACTGAAAACATTAATAGATTCATCAACATATTTGTTTTCGTAGTACTATTCTTCTTCATAATTTAGGAAGAACGGGATAGAAGCTTTTTGTGTTGTAAGTAACCTTTCTTTATAGTCAATGTTAATGTTTAGTGTGGACAAAATGTTATTACCTATTAGGCGATCAAAATAGTTATGGAACGGAAATTCCAGGAAATCAACGAAGAAGTTAGGTTCATTAAAGATTTGAAAGAGAGGGAACCTACATCTAATATTTAAAGAAAGTTTCATATTGAAAGCCGTAAGTGGGACAGGTTTGATTACGGTTTTCCATTTAGGATTACAGAGGTTGGTATTAATGATACTATACTCTGCACCGGTATCGATAATGAATCTAAGTAGTCGATTTTTTTGTTTAATTATCATATAGGGTAGTTGTTTGAGGCGTTGACGCGAAAATTAGTTGAGTCAGTATTTGTCTAATTATTTGAGTTCATAGAGATGTCCATTGGTTCTAGATTTAGATTTCGGTTATAATTGTTTGAATAGTTATTTGTTCTATTAAACCTAGAAGGTTGTATGTTAGATGGATGTTTACTTGATTGAGAATCATAATTATTATACCTATTCTGATTTGAATAATTATGATGAATTTGTTGTGAGTTTCGTTTGTTAAAACCATTATTGTGATAATTATTTGTAGGCAGATTTGAATTCTTGAAATTGGTTTGTTGTTGATTGTTAAAATTATATGAGTTTCGTTTATTGAAACCATTGTTGCGATGGTTATTTGTAGAGAAATTTGAATTTTTAAAATTGGTTTGCTGCTGATTATTATTAGGGTTGTAATTTTTCCCTAGAAAATTATTAATTTTTTTTTGTTTATTTCCATTATTATTATTCGGATAATTATTTTTATTTTGAATACCTTTAAAGTATAAGTAGTCATTTTGTGCTATAATCTCGAAAGCGTCAAATAGCGTTGTAGGGTTTCTATTAACAATAATTCCCCTGACTGGTTCGGGTAAATTATCTTTAAATGTGTTTAGAGCAATTCTTTTATTTGCTTCTATTTTTTCTTTATTGTCTCCCCCTTGGAGCAAATACGCGTTGTAAAAAAGAAAGTAAGACTTGTTTAGCTTTTCCTATTATTTTATCTTGGATATGTCCGAAAAGAAGTTTTTTATACTGAGACCCCGTTAGATCTTCTATGAGTGGGATAAAGGATTCTATCCTTTGTATAAAATTAGTTAAGTCGCGTTGATCGCCAGTAAAAGGTGGCAATTGGGCGATGCACTTCACAATTAGGTTAAAGTTAGGAATTTCGCTTTCATTGGCGTTAGACATTTTAAAATTGTTTAGGTTTAATAAAATAAAATAGTAGTAAAGCAAAGAAATTTTTATTCAATACAATTTATTCTAATAATAGCTAAATAAAATAAAGAGTCTTATTATTTTTTATTTAACGATTTTGTTAAAAAAAAATTCAAAGTATTTACGTAGAATTTAAGGATATACTTGAACCTATAAACTGTAACTAAAACAAAATTATGAAAGATTCACAATTCGTTTCCTTGATGAACCAAAAAGGAAAAATAACTGTATTCGAAAAAAATACATGTAACAAAATTAAAATTGTAAAATTGTCAAAAGAAGACGTTAGTAATAGCGAAATATAATAAAAAATTAATGAAGACTTATAAATTCTAATTAAATTAAAGTAAGTTTAATATCCTGTTTAGTAGTAGGATAGATTTAAATTAAATTAAAATTCAACAATTGTAGAAAGAATTCACAATTAAACTTTAATTGAACTAGAGTTAAAAAATTTAAAAGATTGAACTCAAATTATAAAAAGAATTATAATTGAATTCAAATCATAAAATTCACTATAGAACGATTTACTTTTATTTTTTGTAATTGTAATTTACTTAGAAATATTTTAAAAAAAGAGATCTTATTTATATAATTTTTTTTTTGAAGTTTATTTAAGACACGAATTTCAATAATATTTATTTCATCTATTTGAAATATTATTGGGATAAAACATTTACACTTTTATAATAATAAGGTTTAAACTTTTAAATAATTTTTTTTTTTTTTATAGAAATAAATAAAAATTTTATTAATTTAATTAGAAGAGAATTAACACTTTAATTTATTTTTTTGTTTTTTTTTTTTTATAATAATAAGGTTTGAGGATTTTTATTTTCCTTTTATTTGCAAATTTTAATAGTAAAAATTTTAAAATATTACTTAACTTTTGTTTGGTAAATGTTGTTACAAATGTAGATGTTACCAATGTTGTTGTTTCTTGTCCCTGTGAACCAATTAACTAGCTATTTGTTGTATTTGTGGTTTGTTGAAATTGTTGTTGTAAATGTTGTCTTTGTTGTTGCAAATGATATTGCTGTTGTTGCTGATGTTGCTGTTGATGATGATGATGATGATGATCAAAATATTATCCGAAATTGGTGGATGCTGACACAGATGGATTATTTGTTATGAATGCTTTTGCTGCGGGAGATCCAATTGTTGTTGGTGATGACCAGATTTTTTTTTTATTTTTTTGTTTTAATTATTATTTTTTTTATTATTTTTTTTTTTTATTTTATTTATAATTTTTATAATTTTGTTTTATTCTAATTGTAATCTTTTACAATTAGTTAGTTTTTTTTCATCCTACCGACTGCGCCAGTTTTATGTGGTTTATTTGAGTTGTTCTTACAGACTGATTTTTAATACAAATTATTTTATAATTCAATTGGTTTTATGTTTGAATGGATAAAATAGTACGTAAGCAAAATTCTAATACATGACAATATTTAACTTGATTAGAATCATACGATTATAATCAAGTTTGGTTTTTTGTTTTGTTATTTTCGTAAATTAGCGTTTACGAAATTTGATAGTTAAAGACAGTTATGCATTTTAAGGAATGCGATTACAATTTAAAAGTACAGTTTATAAATTGACTGTTTAAATAGATGTATGCATTTTGCTTACGTAACAATATAAAATACATAAAAGGACTTATTCGCAAATTATAAATTATGAATAGCTGAATATGTAAGTGAATGTTGTGCTAAAATAAATATTGTTTTAAATAGATTAAGCAGATGGCTAAATATGAATAAGCTTAAATTAAATGTTGATAAAACTAAATTTTTAATAATTAATGGAATTAACAGTGAAAACTTTAATATTGTAATTGATAATAAAAATATTGAAATACTTGAAGAAATAAAATATTTAGGAGTAATAATAGATTGTAAGTTAAATTTTAAGAAGCATATTAATTATGTTTTTAAAAAGATAGTCAAAAAGGTATATTTTTTTTAGGAAAATCAGAAACAAAATATCTTTAAAGTGTGCAATTAATTTATATAATACAACGATCAAACCTTAATTAGAATATTGTTCTTCATTTATCTTTATGGGTAAAGCTGAAATGATGGGTAGACTGCAAAGATTCCAAAACAAATCTATGAGAGTTGTTCTGTTCCCTATACATCTACACATTTAATATTGGCTACTTTAAAATGGTTAAATATTGAACAGCAAATTAATAAAAATATTTTGATTATTGTATTTAAAATAAAAAATGGGCTTTACCCAAATTATTTATGTATTAGAATTATAAATAGAGACACACATAGTATAATAGAGACACATATGAATAAAATTTAAGAAATAAAGATAACTTTAGATTAAATATGTATAGAAATGAAAGAACTAAAAATATGATGATGTATAAAGGTTTGAAACTATATAATGACCTTCCAATAGAATTAAAAAACGAAAATCGGTTAAATGTGTTTAAAAAGAAAATTAAATTATAATTCAAAGATCATTTTTAAAATTAATTTCAATAAAAATTTATTGTATTATAAAGTAAAATTAAATTTATTATGCATACAAGTATGCATAATATATATATGCATATAAGTATTTTTATATATATATAAGTAAATTTTAATTATTTTGTAATATGTTGACAATAATATTGTAATTATAAATAGTTTGTATGAACAAAATAAAACTAAACTCAACTAATCTAAACTATACTCTTACCATCGAAAAAGGCTTATCCCAAAGGTCCATTTTAGGTTCAGACCTGTTCAAAATTTATATCGACGATATAGCTCATCTAAATCTCATAGGATCTATTCAATTGTGTACTGACGACGCGGTAATTAAAAATTATACGAATACAGAAAATTAAATTAGGACTAACATAGAAAATGATCTTAAAATAATAGATGTTTGGACCACAAAACAGAAATTAAGTTGAAATATTAAAAAAACAAGTAAAGACACAGTCAGTCTGTAAATATAAATTACAGTCAGTCAATAAATTCTTACTAACTTATCTATTTAAAAATATTATTAAACATAAAACTTGAAATAAATAAAATATAATAAAATATTATAAATTAATTTCAATTCAATTACAAAAGTGAAAAAATTTGAATTATTAAATTTTGTGAAATAAAGCTAATCAAAGCATAATATATTTAATAATTCAAATTTTTCAAAATTGGAATTATTTTAAATTGATAGTTTATGTACCTATTAGAAAAGCTTATAAACGTAAAATATGCAATAAATGTATTTCTAAAATATAATTACAAATTTAGAACTTTTTATATAATTCATTTAAATACAAAGATAAAGTTTACATAAATGCATCAAGTACCTTTGAAGATAGCTTAAGTATTGTACACAATGTCAAAATATTATACGAAATATGTTTTATGGTAAAATAAAAATATAAAAGTGTTAAATAAAAACGGAAATAGGAAAGAAACCTCGTGTATCAAATTTAAAGTTGCTATCTTCATAAATTTTAAAGATAAGCTTTTCAATTTTGGGATTTCATAGGAGGCGCCACTACAATTAAGTCTAAATTTCGGGGACACATGGGAAATAGGAAATATAATCATCATTGGCTTTGCAATTATACTCGTATGACCTCAAATCGATCAAAAGCTTCTAGAATCCGAACTCTTTGTCTGAACTCGACCAGAACCAATTCCCATGGTACTTTCATTACTAGTCCACTACAGTTTAAATTTCGTCAAAATAGCGGCGCAGGAAATAGTAAAGAACACCCATGTGCCAAATTTTAAGCTTCTACATTTCAAAATATATTATGCTTTGATTACCTTTATATCACAAAATTTAATAATTAAAATTTTTTCACTTTTTTGAATGTCTGTTTCTTTACTTGTTTAATAATTTCAATTATATGCTTTAAGGTCTTCTGAACTGTGTGGATGAACCCACTACTCCAATTGGTCCTAAATTTGCAGGACTCTAAGGACATGGGAAGAGGCACACTGATACTAAATTTGAAGATTTTATCTTCATTGGTTTCTTTGCTTGTTTGGCCTAAATTCAACCAAAAACTTCTAGGATCCGAACCCATGATCCAAACTCGATCGTTCGCAGTCCCCGCCATAGTCTCATTACTAGTAACCTACACCACAAAATTCATGAATGTAGCTTCATTAGTTGATGAGTTATCCCTATTTTTTTTATATGTTCCTTATCTCTTAGAACAATTAAAAGGTCCAGAATCCGAACCCATTAGCCGATTTCGCCATTATGCAATCCCCGCCGTACTTTAAGTCCTAGTAACTTACATTTAAAATTTCATCAAGATAGCTCTATTAGTTTTTGAGTTATCGTGCCTACGGACGGACGGACGGAAGGACATGTCTATATCGACTCTGGAGGTCACGCTGATCACAAATATATACACTTTTCCATATCTAGCTCGCTTGCTTTAGGTGGTTACAAACACCATATCAAAGTTAATATACCCTTTTCCTATTTCATGGGTGTAGGGTATAATAAAGATTCTTCTATAAGGTAACAAATTCTATAGTGTCGATAAGTTCTATTTTAACTCAAAAGCAATCGAAACTGAAAATAATTTTAACTATCTGGTGTTGGTAAAAGACAAAAAACTGAAATGGGTTGAGCATATACAACATGTTAATAATAAAATCTAGCAGTGCTTTTTTTATTACGCAGATTGCTTAAATTTATCTCTACCGTATATCGTACATTATATCCCACATTGCATAATTGAACCCCGTATGGAGCAAGGCCAGTCAGCAAATGCTACCCCGTGTGGCATCCAACAAGACTACTGTATACATGAAAATATCTCAGCTTGAAAAATATTTGCAAACGAGAATCATACCTCACAGCATATAAAATAATTAATAACAAGCTTAAACACAACTTCGTTTTAAATAGTATGAATGATTCCACGCGTATTGTGCGCGCAATAAAACATTTTAAAAGTTAAATATTGTACAATGAATTATCATCTGAACTTTCGAATCCATAGTGTGTTTAAAAACAGAATAGTGTTTTTAAAAACAGAAAGTAAATAATTTAATATTATTGTAATTTTTGAAGGATATTTGTTGTTTTATTATAACAAAATTGTATGAATTGAATGGATCCCATATGGTCTCTAAAAAAGAGAACTTGATATCTTTTTTCGTTCCGATCTTTCTTTTTCTTTTTTTTTTATTTTTATAGGAAAACCCACTGAACGCTTCCGCTTATCATTCTATTCTATGTATACAATAAAACAGACAGTGCTGCTCTTTATGTTTGACAAGTAACGTTGACGTTTTACTTGACGTATTTAAAAACGTGGATAATTTTGTCAGTGCTGTTTTTTGTTGCTGCTGCTTTTATTTTTCATTATTCATTTGAATTTTGCATTTTAATTTTAGTTTGGTAGTTGGTTATTTTATTCTATAGTTTATTTTATTATTTTATAATTTTTTGAATATTCGCACCCCTAGACAAAAAAAATGAGTAAAAAAAGATGTACATTCAGTGCAGAACTAAAAGCCAAATTTAATTGTTTCGAATCAGTAGAAAATTTTCATCATGATGCATTTTGCACTATTTGTAAAGTAAAAGTATCTGTAGCCAATAAAGGAAAATATGATCTGGAACAACATTTACAAGCGAAAAAACATAAATTATGTGTTCGAGCAGGTCAGTCATGCAATCCTTTGACAAATTTTTTGGTAAGACCAGTGAATTCTGTAATTAAGCAAAAAGTTCTTGCAATAGAAGGTATCCTTGCATTCCACACTTTAAAGCATCACTTTAGCTTTCAATCTACTGATTGCACCACAAATTTATTAACATCGATTTTTGAAGATTCGAAACTTGCTAAAAATATATCATCTTCTCAAACAAAAACTAAAGCAATTGCTGCTAATGTTATTGCGCCATATTGTAAGGATAAAATTTTGAAGGAATTGCAAGGAATACCATTTGTATCAATTTCTACTGATGCAATCAACCACGGTTGCTTGCAGTTTTTTGTTTCCCAGTTTTTTTCTGCAAATAATCTTACTGAAACAAAATTTTTAGAATTACAATCTTTGCAAAATGAGACGGCTGAAACTATTTCCGATTATCTTTTTATATCATTGACCGAATTCAATTTGCTGGATAAATGTATCTCTTTTTCGGGTGACAATTGCCATACAAATTTTGGCGGACTGAAAAGAGCAGGCAAAAAAAATGTATACACATTATTAAAGAACTTAATTGAAAAAGATCTTTTTGGTATTGGCTGTCCCGTTCATATTATACATAATGCTGCAAAGCATGGAATTGATACCTTAATGTTTGATGTTGAATCAATAGCACTAAAAATTTTTAATCATTTTGGAATATACACTGTCAGAACAGAAACTTTAAAAGATTTTTATCAGTTTGTACAAATTGAATACAAAGCTCTTTAACACCACAGTGCGACTCGCTGGTTGTCATTATATCCTTTGGTTAACAGAATTCTTCAAATATTTCCGGCCTTACAGTCATATTTTTTATCAGTCGATGCGTGCCCTATGATATTGGAAACTTTTTTTGAATCAAAATTAAGTGAATCCTGCTTTTTGTTTGTACATTCACTTATGTTTTTATTTAATGAAAAAACATTGGAACTAGAAACAGAAAAAAATTCATTTTTAGAAATTATTAGAATTTTAGATTCATTAAAAAAGTCCTTGGAAGAACGACTAAATAATGAATTTTTACCTTTTAATGTTAAACTAATTCTTCAAAAACTTACAGTAGAAGGATACGAAACTGAAGTCATAATATTTAAAAAACAAGCTGTTTTTTGCTACAAGAAATCCTTGGAATATATTAGTTCTTGGACAGAACAGTTTAATGAATTTGACTGTTTTAAATGGATGTCATTAAATTGTATACCAAAAGGGGAAGACGTTGAAAACACTATGATAATTATGACAACTAAGTTTAAAAATAATATTATTGACGATAATAAATGCTTTGACCAGTTTTCAAATTTAAAAGCTTTTGTTGCAGAGTTTGAACAAGCAGAACAATACCAAAAACTTCTTTCTCATGAGAAATGGATAAAATATTTTAATACAATGAAAAAACCTGAGTTTTATTCTGAGTTGCTGAAACTTTACCAATTTTTTTTCTGTATTCCTGGTCAGAATGCAAATGTTGAGCGAATATTTTCTATGATAGAAGCGCAATGGACCAAAGAACGAAATAGACTAACTGTTGAAACTGTCCGAGCAATATTACTAGTTACATTTAACAATAAAAATGTATCCTGTAAGGATTTTTTTAATCAAATCAAAAATGAAAATGAATTATTATTAAAAATATCATCTTCTGAGAAGTATATGAAACAGTAAAATAAAATGGTCTCATTAATATTATTATCTTATTTTAAATTATGATCTCATTCATAATGTATTATATTTTTTTGTATCTTGTTACGTTAGTGCATTGCTGAAATGCAAATGAATTGTTTTTTTTTATATATATTTTATATTGAACTATGTTATATTATCTTATATATTTTTAATTAATTAAAATACACTCAAAATATGTAACTCTTTTTGGTCTCTTTTATTTTTTCTGAAAGTCTCTATTTTTTGCATTTTTATATAACATTTACTCTTTTTCTGTTTTTTGTTATGGGATTCCTAGAATTGTTGTATGTATTATTATAACAAAATTGTTCGGGTTGTATGAATCTTACACATACAATATTTGACTAAAAAACAATTTTGATTTTGAAAGATTCGAAGGTGTTCTTAATAAACTCTTGAGTAAATAATCGTAAAATAAGTAAAGAAAAAGTCAGTCAGTGCAACCGACTTAGAAATATCCTACACTTATTTGGTTTAAATTTAATATAAATATAAAAGCTTTTATTAGTTTGATCGCAAGACCTAACTAACCAAATTAACTTTACAATACTACAAACATTTTCTAATTATTTTATCTATTCAAAAATATTAAAAGTTCTTACTAATTTATCTATTTAAAAATATTAAAAAACAAAAAACTTGACATAAATGTTAAATACACTTATTTCAATACAGTTAAAAAATTGAAAAAATTAAAATTAAATTTTTTTTTTTTTTTTTTCTTTATTTATTTAATTCAGTAGTTTTTATTTTACAAAAATAATTTTATTGTGTATTATAATTTGTTTTCTAAAGACCCTAGCCTTAGCCTTTTGGTCACATTGTTTTCTTAGTATAATTATTACAATTCAACGTAATCATAAAAAAAAAAAAAAAACAATAATAAAAAAAGATTATACCAAAATAGAATGAAATAAAAAATCAAAAAACAATTTACTCTTTTTTTTTTTTTTCAAAGTCCAATTTTACATATTTTAAAAATCAATACCTATATTTTTTTTTTATTTAAAAATCGATTCATTATTTTATATTTAATTAGACAAATTAAAATTTCTTCTTCTTCTTCTATGGCGCTACAGTCCGTTGTCGAACCTTGGCCTCCTGAATCATCCTCTTCCAGTTCACGCGATCTTGGGCAGCAGTTATCCAATTTTGCTCTTGCAGCATTGATACAGCGTCTGACTCGACTGCATCAACCCATCGATTTCTCGGCTTTCCCACTGGTCTTTTTCTATCTATTTTCCCGTTCAATACTTTTTTTGGAATGCGGGAATCTGGCATACGTTGTATGTGACCGGCCCACCTAAGGCGTTGTAGCTTGATGTATGTCAAAACATCGCTGTCGGTGTATACATTGTATAGCTCTGCGTTGCGTCGCATTCTAAATTGGCCCTGGTCGATAATTGGCCCGATAATTTTACGTAGTATTTTTCTTTCGAAACGGGAAAATAGGTTTGCCGTCGCTTGGGTGATCGTCCACGATTCACTGCCGTAGCATAACACCGGTCTGATAAGAGATTTGTACAGCTCGAGTTTACATTTTCTGCTGACTTCTCGAGATCTCATTATCTTCAACACAGAGTAGTAGGCGTTGTTTGCCTTGCCTATCCTTCGGGTTACCTCTGATGTTTCATCGTTTCCACTTGTTATTTCGGCCCCTAGATAGACAAAACTTTTTACTACTTCCACATTGTCATCACCAAAAGTAATGTTTTGTCTCTCTCTCTGGTTACGTCTGGATACTACTAACATTTTCGTCTTATCGATGTTTATCCTCAGACCCAGTTCTATAGCTGTTTTCTCTAACTGGATATAGCATTCTCTGACACCTGCCTCTGATCTTCCTAGTAGATTTAAGTCGTCTGCGTATGCTGCTATCTGGGTGGTTTTGAATAGCAACGTGGCATTCGGGTCAGATGGGATTTTCCTGACTATGTGCTCCAGGGCAAGATTGAAAAGCATAGGCGCGAGTCCATCCCCCTGTTTCAGTCCCTGTTTGATGTTGAAGGGTTCTGTAAGGTCCCCTTGGATTTTTACCCTCGCGCTTGTGTTTTGCATAGTCGCTTTAATCAGTCTTACTAGCTTTTCCGGTACGCCTAGGTTGCTTAAAACTACATATAATTTTTCTCTTTGGATAGAGTCATAGGCGGTCTTGAAATCTACGAAGATTTGATGTACATCGACATTTCTTTCCCAGCACTTCTCCAATACCTGCTTCAGCACAAATAGCTGGTCCGTTGTAGATCGTCCTGGCCTGAAACCGGACTGGTATTCGCCTATGATGTTTTCGGCAATTGTTTCTAAGCGGGCTTTTAAGATGTTAGTGAAAACTTTGTAGGAAGTGCTAAGTAGCGATATCCCTCTGTAATTTTTACAGTTGAGCTTGTCTCCTTTTTTGTAGATTGGACATATAATACTTAGTTGCCAGTCAGCGGGTATTTTTTCTTCTTGCCACACCTTTAGTATTATTTTATGAAGGATTTTTTGTACCGTTTCTCCTCCATCACGCAGAAGTTCAGCCGGAATGTTATCTGCACCAGGAGCCTTGTTATTTTTCAATAGCTCTATGGCATTGATCACCTCTGTTAATGTAGGTTGTCCCGTGATTTCATTTTGGGTTTGCCTTTCCACTGTGATCTGTTGTTGTTCATTTACTTCATCGTTTGGTGCATTTAGTAAGTTTTCAAAATATTCTTTCCACCTGTTCTTAATGTCATCCTCAGATGATAAAAGATTATCTTCTGCATCTCTACATAAGTTTGACTGGGCTTTGTAACCATCTCTGATGATGCGGATGTCTTTGTATGCTGCTCTGATACTATCGCGATTTTGCAAATTATCTTGGACCTTTCTTAGCGCATCGTTCTGCCATTTCCTTTTTTTCTTTCTGCAGATTTTGTCGGCCTCTCTTCTAAGTTGCTCGAAATGTAGTTGCTTAGCACGTGTTGGTCTACTTAATTTTCCTTTGTGTGCTTCATTTCTTGCGGCTACCGCATCTCTGCATTCTCCGTCATACCATTCGTTTCGAACTTTTATTGGCTGGAAACCAATAGTTTCTTCAGAAGCTCGATGCAGTGCCGTTTTTAAACTATCCCACATTTCATTTAGCTCCATGTGTTGCAACTCCTCTAGATTTAAGTTTGTCTCGATCGACGCTTTGTACTCGTTTTTCACAGATGTTATATTTATTTTGCTTACGTCCAACTTCGTTGCATTGTGTTTCCTCAATGCTCGTTTGGCTATGATTCTGCTCCTATATCTGACTTTCACAAGATTATGATCCGATCCACAGCAGGCTCCTCTATATGCTCTAACATCCATGATGTGGGATGCTCCTCTCTTTTCAACTAAAACGTGATCAATTTGGTTGAACGTTTTTCCGTTGGGAGATATCCATGTAATCTTATGAATGTCCTTGTGGGGGAAGAATGTGGATGATATAACCATTCTCTTGCTACTCGCGAAATCGATTAATCTTTGTCCGTTATCGTTGGTGGAACTATGTAGGCTGTGTTCTCCAATCGTGCCTTTGTATACTTCCTCTTTTCCAATTTTCGCATTCATGTCCCCGAGCAGAATTTTAACGTCGTTCGATGGTATTTGATCGTAGACATCCTCCAGTTTACTATAAAAATCCTCTTTGACCTGTTCCGCCTTATCCTCCGTAGGTGCATGAGCGTTTATCAAGGATACATTGTGCAGTCTTGTTTTGATGCGGATTACACAGAGTCTCTCATTCACCGGTTTAAAATCTAGGATCGCCTGTTTGTACGCTTTGTTGACTAAAAATGCCACGCCAAATTCTCTCTTTCCACCATCTTTTCCACTGAAGAATACCGAGTGGCTCCTAAGATCCGAGAAACCTTTGTTGTGCCATTTTGTTTCTTGAATTGCTGCTATCGCTATTTTATACTTTATTAGTTCAGGTAGCAGGGATTTTAACGCTCCTTCTTTGTTCAATGTTCTTACATTCCATGTTGCAAAATCAATATCCATTTTCTGTTGCTTGGGTCGGTGCCGTGTTTCCATTTGTATCCGAGGCTTTAATTTAGGTTTCGTAACAATATTTTTTTACTGGATAGGGCTGTTAACCGTATGCCAAACCCCCATCTTTGGAGGGCCGTTGGGTTTGAAAAGTTGCTTCAGAATTTGCCATATAATGCGTTGAAGTTCTCATAACTATGTTACGAGTTCAACTGCATTATATAGCGTTTTCCTACTTCCTGAGACGCCGATGTATGTGGCCATTCAGGTTGCAACTTTTCTTCCCTCCTCCTTTCTCAACCGGGCTTGGGACCGGCTACGGCGGAGTTAATTAAAATTTACATAATTCAATTAATTACTTACGTGTCTTTCAATTATAAATTCTGTTATTTTTCTTTTAAATTCTAGCATATTACTAATTAATTTATATTCATTGGGTAATTCATTGTATAATTTTAGGCAATTATAAAGGCAGTTATTTTTTTGCCTATCGGTTTTGAAAAGAGTGAGATAAAAATTTGACTTGTTTCGGGTGTTATGGTTATGTATATCAATCATTCTATTTAATAGAAAATTATGTTTAATTAAATTGTTAATAATTTTAAAAGCAATAATATATAACTCACGTGTGCAAATGTTATCAAAACTTAAGAACCTACCTGTATACAACAATCTTGATGGAAAAATATTAGAATGAAAGTGAATTACTTTAATAGCTTTCTTATGGAGAATGTTTACTTTATTTAATGCAATTTGTGGAGTTCCAGACCATATAGGATTGAGATAGGTAATATTTGACAAAACATATGAAGAAAAAATTATGTATAATACGTTTTTTGAAAAGAAATTTCTCAGACTTCGTAGAATAAAAATATATGGGCTTGTTTTTTTGACAATATGATCAATATGATCATACCATTTTAATTTATTATCTATAATTAGTCCAAGATAGTTATAGTTTTTTACTACTTCTAGAGCGGTGTTTCTATAAATCATATTAAAACTACTGTATAATTTATTTCCGAAAAGAATAATTTTTGTTTTTTTAATATTCAGTAAAAGTTTATGATTATTGAGCCATCTTTCTATTACACTGAGATCGTGACTAATGGAATTTTTTAAGTTAGCCTCACAGTTCTCAGAATATTTTAAAACTGTATCATCTGCATACATTTGGATTGTTCCTTTTAATCTTAAATTCGCAAGGTCTTTAATGTAGATCTGAAATAAATCTGGCCCTAGAATTGATCCTTGCGGAACTCCCTTTCTAATGACGCTAGAGGTACTAGTGGCACAATTATTTTTAACTTTTTGTTTCCGATTTAGCAGATATGTTTTGAAGAAATTAATTTGATTGTGATTGAAATTTAGTTTTTTAAGTTTATAAAGTAGAATGTTATGGTCTACGCAGCCAAATGCTTTTTGCAAGTCTAAAAAAATGCATACAACATATCTACCACTGTCTATGTTTTTAGTAACAAAATCTGTTAGATTAAGACAGGCCGCGGTTGTGTTGGAGTTTTTTTCAAACCCATATTGCTCGCTATGTAAAATATTATTACTTTTAAGAAAACTTTCAATTCGATTCTTTATAACTATTTCAAATATTTTAGAAAACGCACTTAAAATTGAAATGGGCCGGTAATTTGTTCTTTTAGTTACGCAACCGCTTTTGAATATGGGTGTTACAATCGCAGTTTTTAAGCTTTCTTGAAAAGTTGAGTTTTGAAATGAAATATTAACAAATTTAACTAATAACGGAGCTAAAACATCTGAATATTTTTTAATAAATCTAGCCGAGATTTTGTCATAACCAGTTGCCGCATTTGTTTTTAACATATTAATCGTCTCGGAGATTTCTTCAATATTGGTTGGACTCAGATTAAAGCTTGAATAAATGTTAGTTGAAAATTGATTCAAATAATCATAGTCTACAGCGAGTGTAGAAATGTTAAGTTCGTCTGTAACATTTATGAAAAAATTATTCATTGATTCAGCTATGATTTGTTCATTAGAAATAATTTGATTGTTATGTTCTAATAGTTTAATATAATTAGAAGAATTCAAAGAAGCTTTATTAAACATAACTTTTTTATATAAGTCCCACAGTTTTTTACTGTTTCCCGGATCCCTATTAAATTCATCAGAGTAAAATTTTTTTTTTGCTTCAGCAACAAGATTTTTTACTTCCTCTTTGCTATCTTTGTAAAGCTCTTTAATACGGATGTCATTTGGATATTTTTTGGTATATTTATAAAATGATTCTCGAATTTTAATTTTGTTTATTATCTCATTTGTTATCCATTCTTTTTTTTTCTTTTCAACGACATTATAAACTTGTGTGTTATTTTCTATCACAGTGCTGAGATCAGATACAAATTTATTGAAATCATTATATAACCCCAAATTAGACCAAATTTTATCTTTTTCTAAGTTGGCATAATTTAGAACTTTTTTGACCTTGTTTTCTTTTTGCTTGATAGGTTTTAGATCAATACTTATAAAAAATCGTTGGTGGTCAGATAGTGAAGTATTTAGAATATAAAAAAAATATTTGAATTTAACCATATCAGTGATAAAATGGTCAATAATGGTTTTAGATGTTTTGCCAATTCTTGTTGCGTATTTATCAGTTTTATTATTATATATAACAAAACCATTACTAAGTAATGTACTAGAATAATTTTTGATTTCACTATTGTTTGAATTTAATAAATTCATGTTCATATCTCCTAAAATAATTGAGTTTCTATATTTATTTGTTATTAAATCTAATTTTTCAAGAAAAACAGTAACGTGGGTTTTGTGAGACCTATACATATATACTGAATACATTAATGTTATGTTTTGTTAGGTTAATACCTACTATATTAGATTCTTGGAATTCCTCTTCAAAAATTAGTGTACTACATAGTTTTTCACTGACATAAATTGCAACACCTCCATAAGAATCTTTCCTATTGGAGAAATATACATTGTAAGATGGTAAGTTAAAAAACTTATTTTCTGATTGACTTAACCATATTTCTGAAAGGACTATAACATGAATATCATATTCATATGAATTTATCAGTAATTCCAAATCATTCAATTTATTCCGAAGACTTTGCATATTTAGGTACAATATATTAACATTGTTTCGATATTCATTATTATTTAAATGGTTGCCTACCTCTGTATAATAATTAACTAATAAATCTGTGTCTAGGTTTATTTCATCAGCTGTTTCCATTTTTACTTAAAATTTTTATATTTGGTAAATGATATAATATGTGAGTAATGAAAGTATGAAAGTATGTAAGATAGTATGTAATATATTAAGATTTTTATATACATGAATTCGATAAGCAAAAATTTGAGTATGGACGTATGTAATGCATTATTTTTTACATGGAATAAAAGAATCAAAACAATATATGATAATATTATATACAAACATAATAGATTATTTTTTTTAAATAATAATGAAATCAAAACAATATAATAAAAAATTAAATGCGATTGGAGATTTATATAACCAAATGAGAATAATATAGGAAATTACCTTTAAACACAACTTAAGTATTGTACACAATTTCTTAACAAAACTGGTTTTTATATTTTGTTTATTTTTAATGCAAATAATGATTTGAAGAAATTTATTTAAAGGAAAAACGTATTTTATTGAAACTTTATTTGGTTATAACTTTTATGATTTTTGAGATAAGAATAAAATTTGAGTTTCAAAATGTTCGTAGAGAAACAAATATTTTTTTTAGAAAAAAAAAATGGTATGGTAAAAGCAAGGGTTCAAAGCAATTTATGCCTAAAAAAATGCTCATAATTTTAACCTTTAAATCATTATAACTTCCAATTTCGAAGAGCAATATGCATTACTTTTTATGAATTAGAAAAAGAATTCAACAGGCTTTAATGTGCACGTTAAATTTTTTTTTTGCTACTAGATTTTTGCTTTTATGAGTAAAAACAAAACATCAAAAAATTTAGTGAAAAAATATAATTTTTTTTAAAAATCGGATCTTTAAGGCCTTGTAGTGTATCTACATTCAATTCCATAATACACTGCAATAAGTTGTATTCCGTGATACACCGCAAATAATTGTTTAAGCATTATTGTGACAGTTCTTATAATTAAAATAATTATATGCTACAAATTAAAGGATCATATTGCATTCTATATTTTTGTTTTTCTTTCTGTTTTCGTTTCGTTCGTAATATGAATATACCATATGTTACTAATAATAATTATAAGCAATGCATTACATTGTGTGTGGTATATTCTTAGTGTTAATGAACGGAGTGTACAGAATACCTAGTGACCCACTTAAAGAGGTTCTTGGAATGCACTATGTGAATTATTATTTGTAGCATACCAATAAATAAATAAATCTGGGTTAAAGTAACTAGAACCAAATTTTTAATGTAAGAACTAATTTGTATAATATTAGTAATCTTTATTGTAATTAATTTATATGTATTTGTAATCTAAAAAAAAGTATAAATACCAAGGGTTTTTGGTAAAATAAAATCAATGTTATTCTTGGCTTTGCCAACAGAAGAAATAATTGTTTATTTATTTCTACACTGCATAGCGGCGCAGCACGCCTAAATGTTTGAAAAAGTGCATTGGATAAAGCACTAAAAATTATCCAAATCAATTACGGAACTATACTGTGTCATAGGCCAACCTCTGATAGATTCACACAGTACCGTATTGATTTATCATCTTTAATAATAACCACCCAACATTACATGGC
This sequence comes from Dolichopus griseipennis, assembly GCA_963082915.1. Classification (NCBI taxonomy): domain Eukaryota; kingdom Metazoa; phylum Arthropoda; class Insecta; order Diptera; family Dolichopodidae; genus Dolichopus; species Dolichopus griseipennis. The sequence goes on from OY720441.1 coordinate 276,912,481, forward strand.
GACCCTGCCACACTGTCACCAGGAATAGACAGTGTCGTGGGCCAGAATCCAGAATCCATAATATACATTACATAATATATATTATATGGCAAAATAAAATAAAATAAAAAAATATATATTATAAAAAAAAAAAAAAATTTTTTTTATATAAATATAAATATTTTTATTCAATGTCCAACGATTCCACAAAAATTAGAAAGCGTAGAGGTGGCAAATTAGCCAATTCTAGGAGAAAATTAGCTGCATTATACCGCATACTAAAGGAGTCCCATTTTAACATGGGACCAGAGCTGTGAGATATGGAATAAAATCCATGAAATCCAAGATCTTAAGAACAAGGTTCTACATAAGAAAAAATAATAATAATAATATTGTAAATTAATATTTTTTTTTATATATAATAATTTAAAATTAATAGATGGGGTGGTTTAACTCGGTAGTTAACACCACCGAAAACGCAATAATATCCATCCACCATTCTTCTTTGGGTTTGGGTATAATTATTACAGTAATAACTGTATACATTTTATAAAAATTTTATAAAAAAAAGCCGTAATCGGCAATATATCTAATGTCTAAATTTTAAATTTCAAAAATAAATAATTATATATGTTTGTAAAATAAATTTTTTTTAAAAAATCTTAAAAGAATAATATAAATAAATAAAATTTTAAAAAGGAAAATAATAATATTTTTTTACTGTATAGTTGTTTGGTTTTCTCTTTCAGAAAAAATACATAGTCTAGTAAATGGAAGAAATCAATTCTATTTTAGATATATTAGGAAATTTGCATACCAATTTAAAGAAAAATAACAGATTGCTAGCCAAAAAGACAATAGAAGAAAAAATTAGCATTATAGAAAAATTAAAATTAAAATTTGAAAAAGAAATTTTAGCAATAGAAAAAGATGAACAAGGAACTATAACTCTTTCATTTAAAAAATTATATGACAAGACTAGGGAAATTTTAAATCAACAGTTACAGTACTACGAAAATCCTAATCCTAATCCAACTATTCCTGACCCAAACATAGATTCAAACATGTCAGAGTTTAATTTAGATACTGCCAGTAAAGCAGTTCCTATTTTTAAAGGAGATTCAAAGGAACTCCACTCATTCTTAACCATTTTGGAGATAATAAATGATACATTATCTGCAGTTGGTCAAGCAACACTTATAAAATTTGTTATAAATGTGAAACTCAGTAATAACGTGAGAATTGCCATTGGTTCAACTCCCGATATTACGACCTATTCCGATTTAAAAAATGCTTTAAATTTAAGATATAAATGCACCAAAACGGTTCCTCAAATACAAAATTTACTAAATAATATAAAGCAAAATAATTTCTCTATACACTCGTATAAAGAAAAAATATTATCCTTAACGGCTGATTTGAATCAATTGCAAATTGAATCACTAGGTACAACTGCTACAACACAAGAAAAAGATGTTGTAACAAAATTAAATGAAAAAAATGCACTTTTTGTGTTTAAAAATGGTTTAAACGAACAAATTAAAGGTACCATATTTGCTTCACAAGCAAAGAGTTTCACGGAAGCTGTAAATCTCGCTTTGGAATTGGATATTAGTAATGAACAAAACCAAAGCAAGGTATACAATTTTAATAGCCGTAAAAACAATAATAATAATAGGAATATAAATAGTAATTTCAACTACAACAACAATTTTCGTTCAAATAATAACAATCTAGGTAGGAATTACAATTCTAATAATAACAATTTTAACAGGAATAATAACAACAATTTTAATAATAACAACTGCAATAGGAATAACAATTTTAGAAATAATAATAGGAACAACAATTCTGACAGGAATAATTATAATAACAATAATTTTAATAGGAAAAACAATAATAACAATAATTCCAATAGAAACAATAATAATAACAACTTCAACAGAAATAATAATAATACTAATAATAATAATAGAAATAATTTTAATAGGAACAGGAACAATAATAATAACTCTAGGAGAATAAATATAATAAATAACCAAGAAGAGGACCAATACCATTTTTTAGGTATAGAAGGACCGACAGTTTAATAGAAAATTCAACTGATCGGATATCCTCTCCATTAAAGATATATAATTTTAATCATGATTTGAAAAACTTTATAATTTTAAGATATAATAATAAAGATTTAAAATTTTTGATAGACACAGGTGCTGACATATCAATTTTTAAAGAAAATTGTCAGTCGAATAATAGCTCATACGAAATTAACGAAAGAGCAAAACGTAAATTAACAGGTATAACGAGTGAAGAAGTATGCTCACTCGGTACAATAAATATAAAAATAGATATTTCTAATAAATTCATATATAATACTTTTCATCTTGTAGATGAAAATTTTCCAATATCTACTGACGGTATAATTGGTAGAGACTTCTTAATAAAGTACATGTGTAAAATAGACTATGAAACGTATACTTTAACATTAGATATCAATGAAGAAGAAATAACCATTCCAATTAGAACTAGACCTTTGAACATAAAACATATTACAATTCCCGCTAGAAGTGAAATCATACATCCAATAAAAATTAATATTAAAGAAGATAGTATAGTCTTAAATAAAGAAATAAAAGATGGTGTATTTATAGCCAATACAATCATACCATGTAAAGGGATTAGTCACATAAAAATTTTGAACACCAATAACCATGAAGTAAAAGTACTTGATTCTGAAATTAAAATCCAATGTAATTCTTTAAAACAATATGACATTTTAGTCAATACAAAAACAATAACAAAAGATAAAAAACGATTAGAAGAAATCTTAAAACTAATAAATATTGAAACAAATGATGTTCATGCAAAGGATACTTTGTTAAAAATATTTGAAAAATATCATAATATTTTCCATTTAGATAATGAACCATTATCTACAAATAATTTTTATACTCAAAATTTAAATACCGTAGACAACAATCCGGTATATATAAAGAATTACAGAGGAAATGTCACAACAAGAGGAAATCAAGAAACAAGTTCAAAAATTATTAGATGATGACTTAATAGAACCATCTATAAGCCCTTACAACTCACCATTATTACTAGTACCTAAAAAAAGTACTAATGATGAAAAGAAATGGCGTTTAGTAGTTGATTTTCGTAGACTAAACGATAAAATAGTAAATGACAAATTTCCTTTAACGCGTTTGGAAGATGTTCTAGACAAATTAGGAAGAGCCAAATACTTTTCAACTTTAGACATGACTAGTTCTTTTCATCAAATTAAACTAAATAAGGACTCTAGACCATTAACCGCATTTTCGACCCAAGATGGTTATTTTCAATTCAAAAGGTTACCTTTTGGTCTAAAAATTTCATCAAACAGTTTTCAAAGAATGCTGACTATAGCATTAACCGGTTTAAATTCAAATGCTTTTCTTTATGTCGATGACATAATTGTCTTTGGTTGTAGTATAAAAAATCATAATGAAAATTTAATAAAAACTTTTGAAAGATTAAATAAATACAACCTAAAACTAAATCCAAATAAATGTTGTTTTTTTAAAACCCGAAGTTGTGTACTTGGGACATTTGATAACAAGCGAAGGTATAAAAACCGATCCCGCAAAACCATAAAGCAATAAAAGAATACCCGGTACCCAAAAATGCTGACGAAGTTAGGCGATTTGTAGCTTTCTGTAATTATTACAGAAGATTTATTGCAAATTTTGCAGAAACAGCTAAATGTCTAAATTCGTTATTAAAGAAAAATCAACCATTTATATGGTCAAATGAATGTGAAAATGCATTCATAACTTTAAAAAATAAATTAATGAGTCCACCTATTTTACAATATCCTAATTTTGATAAAACTTTTGTACTTACAACTGATGCTTCAGATTTTGCACTGGGCGCAGTTCTTTCGCAAGGAGAAATAGGAAATGACTTACCTATCTCTTATGCAAGTAAATCTTTAAATAAACATGAAATCAACAAACCAATTATAGAAAAAGAGCTATTAGCGATTCATTGGGAAATAAATTTTTTTAGACCTTACCTTTACGGTAGAAAATTTATTGTGGTCACAGATCACAGACCTTTAGTTTCGCTCTTTTCACACAAAAATCCATCTTCAAAATTAACAAGAATAAGACTAGATTTAAATGATTATGATTTCGAAATAATTTACAAGCAGGGAACAATAAATACTAACGCTGATGCGTTGTCTAGAATAAAAATTGACTCGGACATACTTAAGAGTATGATTCCGAAAAATAATGATGAATCCGTGAAAAAGATGTTAGTGATGACTAGGGGGATGTCTGCTATAAAAAATAGAGGCATTGATAATAATAAAAATGATAAAAATAAAAGGGATGACAGTTTTCAACCGAAGCCTGCGCAACTTCATATCTGGGACTGTACATCCATATCTGACGTCAAAAATTTAATAAAATTAAAATTTATAGTTGATTCAAATTGTAAGGTACCTAAAATAAATAAAATTAAAAATGAAGTATTAGTAAGATGTAGTGATAATCATGCGAAATCCGTTTCGACAGTTGAGAAGCTATTATCTGAAATATACAAATTAAAAATAAGCAAGCTTGCATTAAGTGATACTGATGATATATTTCAGTATATTCCGAAAATGGAATTTAAAAATTTATATAATAATCTGCAGAAAAATATATTGAATAATAAAAATAATATGAATCACTTTTCCACTAACATACTTATATATATACCCCCACAGAAAATAAATGATGCTATTATGCAATATAAATTAATTGATGAATACCATAATGCACCACACGGAGGGCATTTGGGAATAAGAAAAACCGTCATAAAATTAAAACAAAGATATATTTGGAAAAACATGTCTAAAATGGTAAAAAAGTACATTTCTAATTGCAAACTATGTGCTTATAATAAACAAGTACGAAACGTAAAAGAAAAAATGGTGATAACTGATACTCCAACAACAAGTTTTGAAATAGTATCTATAGATACAGTCGGACCGTTAAGAATGTCTAATAATTTTAGATATATATTAACAATACAATGTGACTTGACAAAATATGTAGTAGCTTATTCAATGGAAACAAAAGAAGCCGTTACAGTAGCTAAAACACTGGTAGAACAATTCATCCTTAAATACGGATGTTTCCAAATATTAAAATCAGATAGAGGTACTGAATTCAATAATGAATTAATGGACAATATTTGTAAAAGTTTTAATATTGAACAAAAATTTTCAACTCCATATCATCACCAAACTTTAGGTTCAATTGAATGGAACCATAGAGTTTTAAATGAATTTCTACTTGCATTTTCAAATGACAATGACTGGGACAAATGGATACCTTACTACACTTTTGCATACAATACGACACCACATATAGACACAATTTACACACCATACGAATTAGTATTTGGAAAAATTGCATATTTACCAAATGACATTATAACGAGTAAAAATCCTGTGTATAATTTAGATGATTATAATAATGAATTAAAAGTTAGACTCCGTGAATCTATAAATAGAACACGAGAGATTATAAATAAAGTAAAAATAGATAGGAAGGAAAAATTTGACGAAAATGTCAACCCTTCAAATTTTAAAGTAGGAGATTTAGTATTAGTTAAGTTAGGTAATAGAAAAAAACATCAAACACCTTATCAAGGCCCGTACAAAATTATTAAACAAAATAACGTAAATTCAATTGTAGAAATGAACGGGAAAACCAAAGAAATACATAACAATATGCTAAAGAAATTTACAGAAATTATATAAAAAGTATTGTTTTTTTTGTTTTTTCATTTTAACGATACTAACCTACATCAATTATAAATAATAAATTATTTGCTTAAAGGCAAAAAAAAATAAAATTAAAAAAATAAAAATTTATGTAATTTAAAAGACATTGAAATATCACAATATTAAGTAATACAAAACAAAAAAAAAAATATTTTTAGAGATATACAATAACATTTTTTTTTAATCTATAAATTAATTGAGATATCAAATTAAACTAGTTGTACTTCACATTATAAAGAAAAACATTTTACTATTAAAAATAATAATATTAAAATAAATAAATTACTTATTAAATCTAAGATAAATATTACTTTAAAATTAATAAAAATAAAGATAAATGTAAGAAAAAACAAAATATTTTAATAATACAATTTTAAATAAAATTTTCATTTAAAAATAAAAAAAATTTTCAAAATAATTTTAACAAAAATAAAATAATAAGAATTTGTACTTGTAAACTATAATGCTTAAATACAAAATAAAAAGGTATTTTCTATTCTTTCAAAAACAAAATAACTTTTCTCTTAAGGGTGAGGGTGTAGTGTATCTACATTCAATTCCATAATACACTGCAATAAGTTGTATTCCGTGATACACCGCAAATAATTGTTTAAGCATTATTGTGACAATTCTTATAATTAAAATAATTATATGCTACAAATTAAAGGATCATATTGCATTCTATATTTTTGTTTTTCTTTCTGTTTTCATTTCGTTCGTAATATGAATATACCATATGTTACTAATAATAATTATAAGCAATGCATTACATTGTGTGTGGTATATTCTTAGTGTTAATGAACGGAGTGTACAGAATACCTAGTGACCCACTTAAAGAGGTTCTTGGAATGCACTATGTGAATTATTATTTGTAGCATACCAATAAATAAATAAATCTGGGTTAAAGTAACTATAACCAAATTTTTAATGTAAGAACTAATTTGTATAATATTAGTAATCTTTATTGTAATTAATTTATATGTATTTGTAATCTAAAAAAAAGTATAAATACCAAGGGTTTTTGGTAAAATAAAATCAATGTTATTCTTGGCTTTGCCAACAGAAGAAATAATTGTTTATTTATTTCTACACTGGATAGCGGCGCAGCACGCCTAAATGTTTGAAAAAGTGCATTGGATAAAGCACTAAAAATTATCCAAATCAATTACGGAACTATGTATACTGTGTCATAGGCCAACCTCTGATAGATTCACACAGTACCGTATTGATTTATCATCTTTAATAATAACCACCCAACATTACAGCCTTTTAACTCCGTATGGGTTGGAGATAGACCCCCCCTTCCCATACAATTTCGTTTTGAACTCCCCTATCTGCTGTTCTATGGCACGTTATTCCCGGGACACCCTGTATAATTCTTAATTAATGATATTACCTATGGTAATAATTCAATAAAATATAGATATGATATCATAAAAATCAAAAAAAAATTTCGTCGTTTATTAAAAAAACATTTTGTTTTTAACTTATAAAATATAATACATAAAATGTTTAATAGTAAAATTCTTGGCCTTTTAAAAATATAAAAGTGTTAAATAAGAACGGGAATAGTGTATGAAATTTGAAGTTTCTATCTTTATAATTTCGAAGTTAACCTTTCTGATTTTGGGATTTCTTAGGAGGCAGCTGAACTTCCAATACAATTAAGTCTAAATTTCGGGGACACAAAGAAAATAGGAAAAAAAACCGTTATACCAAATTTAAAGATCCTATTATTATTTCAAGTTACTATATATTTTAACTTCGATTATATGCTTTAAGGTCGAACCCATTAGCCAATTTCGCCATTATGCAATCCCCGCCGTACTTTAAGTCCTAGTAACTTACATTTAAAATTTCATCAAGATAGCTCCATTAGTTTTTGAGTTATCGTGCCTACGGACAGACGGACGGAAGGACATGTCTATATCGACTCTGGAGGTCACGCTGATCACAAATATATACACTTTTCCATATCTAGCTCGCTTGCTTTAGGTGGTTACAAACACCATATCAAAGTTAATATACCCTTTTCCTATTTCATGGGTGTAGGGTATAATAAAGATTCTTCTATAAGGTAACAAATTCTAAAGTGTCGATAAGTTCTATTTTAACTCAAAAGCAATCGAAACTGAAAATAATTTTAACTATCTGGTGTTGGTAAAAGACAAAAAACTGAAATGGGTTGAGCATATACAACATGTTAATAATAAAATCTAGCAGTGCTTTTTTTATTACGCAGATATCGTACATTATATCCCACATTGCATAATTGAACCCCGTATGGAGCAAGGCCAGTCAGCAAATGCTACCCCGTGTGGCATCCAACAAGACTACTGTATACAGGAGAATATCTCAGCTTGAAAAATATTTGCAAACGAGAGTCATACCTCACAGCATATAAAATAATTAATAACAAGCTTAAACACAACTTCGTTTTAAATAGTATGAATGATTCCACGCGTATTGTGCGCGCAATAAAACATTTTAAAAGTTAAATATTGTACAATGAATTATCATCTGAACTTTCGAATCCATAGTGTTTTTAAAAACAGAAAGTAAATAATTTAATATTATTGTAATTTTTGAAGGATATTTGTTGTTTTATTATAACAAAATTGTATGAATTGTAGGGATCCCATATGGTCTCTAAAAAAGAGAACTTGATCTCTTTTTTCGTTCCGATCTTTCTTTTTATTTTTTTTTTATTTTTATAGGAAAACCCACTGAACGCTTCCGCTTATCATTCTATTCTATGTATACAATAAAACAGACAGTGCTGCTCGTTATGTTTGACAAGTAACGTTTGACGTTTTACTTGACGTATTCAAAAACGTGGATAATTTTGTCAGTGCTGTTTTTTGTTGCTGCTGCTTTTATTTTTCATTATTCATTTGAATTTTGCATTTTAATTTTAGTTTGGTAGTTGGTTATTTTATTCTATAGTTTATTTTATTATTTTATAATTTTTTGAATATTCGCACCCCTAGACAAAAAAAATGAGTAAAAGAAGATGTACATTCAGTGCAGAACTAAAAGCCAAATTTAATTGTTTCGAATCAGTAGAAAATTTTCATCATGATGCATTTTGCACTATTTGTAAAGTAAAAGTATCTGTAGCCAATAAAGGAAAATATGATCTGGAACAACATTTACAAGCGAAAAAACATAAATTATGTGTTCGAGCAGGTCAGTCATGCAATCCTTTGACAAATTTTTTGGTAAGACCAGTGAATTCTGTAATTAAGCAAAAAGTTCTTGCAATAGAAGGTATCCTTGCATTCCACACTTTAAAGCATCACTTTAGCTTTCAATCTACTGATTGCACCACAAATTTATTAACTTCGATTTTTGAAGATTCGGAACTTGCTAAAAATATATCATCTTCTCAAACAAAAACTAAAGCAATTGCTGCTAATGTTATTGCGCCATATTGTAAGGATAAAATTTTGAAGGAATTGCAAGGAATACCATTTGTATCAATTACTACTGAGTTTTTTGTTTCTCAGTTTTTTTCTGCAAATAATGGTACTGAAACAAAATTTTGAGAATTACAATCTTTGCCAAATGAGACGGCTGAAACTATTTCCGATTATCTTTTTATATCATTGACCGAATTCAATTTGCTGGATAAATGTATCTCTTTTTCGGGTGACAATTGCCATACAAATTTTGGCGGACTGAAAAGAGCAGGCAAAAAAAATGTATACACATTATTAAAGAACTTAATTGAAAAAGATCTTTTTGGTATTGGCTGTCCCGTTCATATTATACATAATGCTGCAAAGCATGGAATTGATACCTTAATGTTTGATGTTGAATCAACAGCACAAAAAATTTTTAATCATTTTGGAATATACACTGTCAGAACAGAAACTTTAAAAGATTTTTATCAGTTTGTACAAATTGAATACAAAGCTCTTTAACACCACAGTGCGACTCGCTGGTTGTCATTATATCCTTTGGTTAACAGAATTCTTCAAATATTTCCGGCCTTACAGTCATATTTTTTATCAGTCGATGCGTGCCCTATGATATTGGAAACTTTTTTTGAATCAAAATTAAGTGAATCCTGCTTTATTTAATGAAAAAACATTGGAACTAGAAACAGAAAAAAATTCATTTTTAGAAATTATTAGAATTTTAGATTCATTAAAAAAGTCCTTGGAAGAACGACTAAATAATGAATTTTTACCTTTTAATGTTAAACTAATTCTTCAAAAACTTACAGTAGAAGGATACGAAACTGAAGTCATAATATTTAAAAAACAAGCTGTTTTTTGCTACAAGAAATCCTTGGAATATATTATACAATGAAAAAACCTGAGTTTTATTCTGAGTTGCTGAAAATTTACCAATTTTTTTTCTGTATTCCTGGTCAGAATGCAAATGTTGAGCGAATATTTTCTATGATAGAAGCGTAATGGACCAAAGAACGAAATAGACTAACTGTTGAAACTGTCCGAGCAATATTACTAGTTACATTTAACAATAAAAATGTATCCTGTAAGGATTTTTTTAATCAAATCAAAAATGAAAATGAATTATTATTAAAAATATCATCTTCTGAGAAGTATATGAAACAGTAAAATAAAATGGTCTCATTAATATTATTATCTTATTTTAAATTATGATCTCATTCATAATGTATTATATTTTTTTGTATCTTGTTACGTTACTGCATTGCTGAAATGCAAATGAATTGTTTTTTTTATATATATTTTATATTGAACTATGTTATATTATCTTATATATTTTTAATTAATTAAAATACACTCAAAATATGTAACTCTTTTTGGTCTCTTTTATTTTTTCTGAAAGTCTCTATTTTTTGCATTTTTATATAACACTAGCTAATACCCGGTGCGCGTTGCTGCGCCTCTCCATGAACGTTTAATTGAAGCTGATATTACTGCAAAAAGTTAACCCAAAAATTGCACACGGTGTAAATTTTAAAATGTATGAAAGCAATTTTTTTAAAACGATTTTTCTAGGATTATTCTTGTAATTTTTGAAACTTTCTGTAATTCAAAGCAGTACAAACTATTTTCCAAAATTACTTACGTTTTTAATTTAGAGCAAAGTGTTGAAAAATAAAAGGGTGTTGGCTCCCAATGGGTTAATGCAACTCGATAAAATTTTTTTGTGGGCTTTCTTTTTAGCCAAAGCAGAATTTCATAAAATCGCACAAAATTTAGACCCAAAATTTTTTTTGACCAACCGTCGGTCCGACATGGGTTAACAAATTCCAAAACTGTTAATAGTGTTAATTCAATTCTCAAGGAGCATCACGTATACAAAATTTGAAGTCAATTGGTCAAACCGTTTCTAATTTAGAGCAAAGTATTGAAAAAAACCTATAAAAAGCTGTTGGGCCGCAATGGGTTAATGGAACTCAACAAAATTTTTTTTGGGGCTTTCTTTTATGCCAAAGCAGAATTTCGTAAAATCGGACAAAATTTGGACCCAAAATTTTTTTTAACCACCCGTCGGCCCGACATGGGTTAACAAAATTTAAAACTGTTAATAGTGTCAACTCAATTCTCAAGGAGCATCACGTATACAAAATTTGAAGTCAATCGGTCAAACAGTTTTTATTTTAGAACAAAGAAGTTTATATACTTGCACGACAGCCCCAACTTGGCGGTCCGTTAGAGCAAAATTTTTGGGCCACGATTTCTTTCCGTACCCAAAAACCTCTATATACAAATTTTCATGAAAATCGGCTGGGCAGTTTAGGAGCCAACTCGTTACATACAAACAAACAAACAAATAAACAAACTTTCGCTTTTATATATATAGATTTACTCTTTTTCTGTTTTTTTGTTATGGGATCCCTAGAATTGTTGTATGTATTATTATAACAAAATTGTTCGGGTTGTATGAATCTTACACATACAATATTTGACTAAAAAACAATTTTGATTTTGAAAGATTCGAAGGTGTTCTTAATAAACTCTTGAGTAAATAATCGTAAAATAAGTAAAGAAAAAGTCAGTCAGTGCAACCGACTTAGAAATACCCTACACTTTTTTGGTTCAAATTTAATATAAATATAAAAGCTTTTATTAGTTTGATCGCAAGACCTAACTAACCAAATTAACTTTACAATACTACAAACATTTTCTAATTATTTTATCTATTCAAAAATATTAAAAGTTCTTACTAATTTATCTATTTAAAAATATTAAAAAACAAAAAACTTGACATAAATGTTAAATACACTATTATTTCAATACAGTTAAAAAATTGAAAAAATTAAAATTAAATTACCTTTAAACACAACTTAAGTATTGTACACAATTTCTTAATCATATATTCTTTTCTTTAGTATCATTCATAGTACATTACATGTAACATGATTCAAGTATTATTCTTGAATCATGTTACATGTAATATGTAGAGTGAAAAATGGTCTACAAATTTAATTGGTATAAATTGAGAGAATAAAAATAAAGGGTATAAAATAGAAATAGTTACAATATATTTAAAATATGTGAACAGTTTTGAGAAAATTTGAAAAAATATGCGAATAAAATTTCATACAAATTTTTAACATTAAAATGCTTATCTATATATAATTCTTAATTAATGATATTACCTATGGTAATAATTCAATAAAATATAAATATGATATCATAAAAATCAAAAAAAAATTTCGTCGTTTATTAAAAAAACATTTTGTTTTTAACTTATAAAATATAATACATAAAATGTTTAATAGTAAAATTCTTGGCCTTTTAAAAATATAAAAGTTCTAAATAAGAACGGGAATAGTGTATGAAATTTGAAGTTTCTATCTTTATAATTTCGAAGTTAACCTTTCTGATTTTGGGATTTCTTAGGAGGCAGCTGAACTTCCAATACAATTAAGTCTTAACTTCGGGGACACAAAGAAAATAGGAAAAAAAACCGTTATACCAAATTTAAAGATCCTATTATTATTTCAAGTTACTATATATTTTAACTTCGATTATATGCTTTAAGGTCGAACCCATTAGCCAATTTCGCCATTATGCAATCCCCGCCGTACTTTAAGTCCTAGTAACTTACATTTAAAATTTCATCAAGATAGCTCCATTAGTTTTTGAGTTATCGTGCCTACGGACGGACGGACGGAAGGACATGTCTATATCGACTCTGGAGGTCACGCTGATCACAAATATATACACTTTTCCATATCTAGCTCGCTTGCTTTAGGTGGTTACAAACACCATATCAAAGTTAATATACCCTTTTCCTATTTCATGGGTGTAGGGTATAATAAAGATTCTTCTATAAGGTAACAAATTCTAAAGTGTCGATAAGTTCTATTTTAACTCAAAAGCAATCGAAACTGAAAATAATTTTAACTATCTGGTGTTGGTAAAAGACAAAAAACTGAAATGGGTTGAGCATATACAACATGTTAATAATAAAATCTAGCAGTGCTTTTTTTATTACGCAGATTGCTTAAATTTATCTCTACCGTATATCGTATATCATATCGTACATTATATCCCACATTGCATAATTGAACCCCGTATGGAGCAAGGCCAGTCAGCAAATGCTACCCCGTGTGGCATCCAACAAGACTACTGTATACAGGAGAATATCTCAGCTTGAAAAATATTTGCAAACGAGAGTCATACCTCACAGCATATAAAATAATTAATAACAAGCTTAAACACAACTTCGTTTTAAATAGTATGAATGATTCCACGCGTATTGTGCGCGCAATAAAACATTTTAAAAGTTAAATATTGTACAATGAATTATCATCTGAACTTTCGAATCCATAGTGTTTTTAAAAACAGAAAGTAAATAATTTAATATTATTGTAATTTTTGAAGGATATTTGTTGTTTTATTATAACAAAATTGTATGAATTGTAGGGATCCCATATGGTCTCTAAAAAAGAGAACTTGATCTCTTTTTTCGTTCCGATCTTTCTTTTTATTTTTTTTTTATTTTTATAGGAAAACCCACTGAACGCTTCCGCTTATCATTCTATTCTATGTATACAATAAAACAGACAGTGCTGCTCTTTATGTTTGACAAGTAACGTTGACGTTTTACTTGACGTATTCAAAAACGTGGATAATTTTGTCAGTGCTGTTTTTTGTTGCTGCTGCTTTTATTTTTCATTATTCATTTGAATTTTGCATTTTAATTTTAGTTTGGTAGTTGGTTATTTTATTCTATAGTTTATTTTATTATTTTATAATTTTTTGAATATTCGCACCCCTAGACAAAAAAAATGAGTAAAAGAAGATGTACATTCAGTGCAGAACTAAAAGCCAAATTTAATTGTTTCGAATCAGTAGAAAATTTTCATCATGATGCATTTTGCACTATTTGTAAAGTAAAAGTATCTGTAGCCAATAAAGGAAAATATGATCTGGAACAACATTTACAAGCGAAAAAACATAAATTATGTGTTCGAGCAGGTCAGTCATGCAATCCTTTGACAAATTTTTTGGTAAGACCAGTGAATTCTGTAATTAAGCAAAAAGTTCTTGCAATAGAAGGTATCCTTGCATTCCACACTTTAAAGCATCACTTTAGCTTTCAATCTACTGATTGCACCACAAATTTATTAACTTCGATTTTTGAAGATTCGGAACTTGCTAAAAATATATCATCTTCTCAAACAAAAACTAAAGCAATTGCTGCTAATGTTATAGCGCCATATTGTAAGGATAAAATTTTGAAGGAATTGCAAGGAATACCATTTGTATCAATTTCTACTGATGCAAGCAACCTCGGGTCACAAAAATTATTTCCAATTTTAATTCAGTTTTTTTTCTGCAAATAATGGTACTGAAACAAAATTTTGAGAATTACAATCTTTGCCAAATGAGACGGCTGAAACTATTTCCGACTATCTTTTTAAATCATTGACCGAATTCAATTTGCTGGATAAATGTATCTCTTTTTCGGGTGACAATTGCCATACAAATTTTGGCGGACTGAAAAGAGCAGGCAAAAAAAATGTATACACATTATTAAAGAACTTAATTGAAAAAGATCTTTTTGGTATTGGCTGTCCCGTTCATATTATACATAATGCTGCAAAGCATGGAATTGATACCTTAATGTTTGATGTTGAATCAATAGCACTAAAAATTTTTAATCATTTTGGAATATACACTGTCAGAACAGAAACTTTAAAAGATTTTTATCAGTTTGTACAAATTGAATACAAAGCTCTTTAACACCACAGTGCGACTCGCTGGTTGTCATTATATCCTTTGGTTAACAGAATTCTTCAAATATTTCCGGCCTTACAGTCATATTTTTTATCAGTCGATGCGTGCCCTATGATATTGGAAACTTTTTTTGAATCAAAATTAAGTGAATCCTGCTTTTTGTTTGTACATTCACTTATGTTTTTATTTGATGAAAAAACATTGGAACTAGAAACAGAAAAAAATTCATTTTTAGAAATTATTAGAATTTTAGATTCATTAAAAAAGTCCTTGGAAGAACGACTAAATAATGAATTTTTACCTTTTAATGTTAAACTAATTCTTCAAAAACTTACAGTAGAAGGATACGAAACTGAAGTCATAATATTTAAAAAACAAGCTGTTTTTTGCTACAAGAAATCCTTGGAATATATTAGTTCTTGGACAGAACAGTTTATAAATTGTATACCAAAAGAGGAAGACGTTGAAAACACTATGATAATTATGACAACTAAGTTTAAAAATAATATTATTGACGATAATAAATGCTTTGACCAGTTTTCAAATTTAAAAGCTTTTGTTGCAGAGTTTGAACAAGCAGAACAATACCAAAAACTTCTTTCTCATGAGAAATGGATAAAATATTTTAATACAATGAAAAAACCTGAGTTTTATTCTGAGTTGCTGAAAATTTACCAATTTTTTTTCTGTATTCCTGGTCAGAATGCAAATGTTGAGCGAATATTTTCTATGATAGACGCGTAATGGACCAAAGAACGAAATAGACTAAGTGTTGAAACTGTCCGAGCAATATTACTAATTACATTTAACAATAAAAGTATATCCTGTAAGGATTTTTTTAATCAAATCAAAAATGAAAATGAATTATTATTAAAAATATCATCTTCTGAGAAGTATATGAAACAGTAAAATAAAATGGTCTCATTAATATTATTATCTTATTTTAAATTATGATCTCATTCATAATGTATTATATTTTTGTATCTTGTTACGTTAGTGCATTGCGAACTTTTGAGTTTATTTTATCTATTCAAAAATATTAAAAGTTCTTACTAATTTATCTATTTAAAAATATTAAAAAACAAAAAACTTGACATAAATGTTAAATACACTTATTTCAATACAGTTAAAAAATTGAAAAAATTAAAATTAAATTACCTTTAAACACAACATAAGTATTGTACACAATTTCTTAATCATATATTCTTTTCTTTAGTATCATTCATAGTACATGTAAAATGATTCAAGTATTATTCTTGAATCATATTACATGTAATATGTAGAGTGAATATTTATATTATTAATATTATTATTATGAACCACTGGCGACTCATCTAAACGCCTTGAACGTTCAGCCAAGCCCCCGCCGACAGCCTTGGTCTCTACCGATACTTTGGTAGATATCCCTATCGAATTCTTATTCGTACCACAAGCATACCTTACTCAGAGTATTTCTATTCCCCTACTCTCCGATATCATATCTATATTTTATTGAATTATTAATTATTATATAATTAAGAAATTGTGTACGATACTTGGGTTATTAAATTTTGTGACAAAAAGCTAATGAAAGCATTAAAGGTTTTTATTAACATTTAAAACAATCAAATTACATAAACTTTTATATAATATGTATATGTTATTACAAATTAATATTTCTTTCGAATAACTTTGAAATTGAAATAATTAATCAATGGTACTAAATCATTCAACAGTAAATGCACTACAGCTTAAAAGTAATTGCTTTATGTTTTGGATTTTATTGAATTGGTTAAAAAATTTAAATATGTAATTTTGTAATTGCATTTTACGAATCCATTTATTTCAAGTTTATTTATTGTTTATAAATTTTAAGTAGATAAATTAGCTAGAATTTTTCATAGTTTTGAATTGATAAAATAATTAGAAAATGTTTTTCGAAGTATAAAGTTAATTTCGTTAGCTATGCCTTACGATCAAACTAATTTAAGCTTTTATGATTTTACAATGAGTTATGAACTATTCATTAAATTTGAACCAAATAGATGTAGAGTATTTCTAGGGTCGGTTGTACCGACCAACTGTTTCTTTACTTGCATATGGTGGAAATTGTACCATGGTTTCGGGTTCTGGAATCTTTGAAAACTTCAAGGGCTAACAAACAAATATCTTAAAAACACCATAACCAAAAAACTAATGACGCTGTTTTGATGAAATTTAAATTCTAGGTTGCTAGTAATGAAAGTACCATGGGAATTGGCTCTGATCGAGTTCGATTCTAAAAGCTTTTGATGGAATTGAGACCAAACGAGTATAATTTCAAAACCAAAGAAGATAGAACCTTAAATTTGGGACACAGGTGTTTCTTCTTATTTGTTTGGGGTACGTGAAATTTCGGTTGAATTGGAAAAGCGGTTTGCTCTACTCCGATGACCTTAACGCACATATTCGAAATTAATAAAGATAGAAACTTCAAATTTGATACACTACTTGCTTTTTCCGTTCTTATTTAACACTTTTATATTTTTAAAAGTCTAAGAATTTTACTATTTCTTCGAATTTAAATATTTATATTACTCGTTTAATTGTAATAGATTCGATTTGCTGTAATTCTGGTCCTAATGATGAGTTAATTTTATGTGGAGATTTTAATCTCCCTAATATAATTTGGATCAATCATGACGAAGAATCTTTTTTGATTGCTGAACCTGATTCTCAATTTATTGATGGTTTAAATACCAACGATTTACAACAGGTTTCCCACTGCCGCAATTTTAAGATAAACAATTGGATCTAATATTTACTTCTGATTGGAATAATATTATTTTCTGTAAATCGGTGTTACCACTTGTTGTGTTGGACCCCTATCACCCTTCAATAAATTTTACTTATTGTTGACTAATTCCATAAATCATGAAGCAGCAGATTCTTATAGGTTTAATTTCAATAAAACCAACTTTCCCGGACTAGTAAATTTCTTAAACACCTATGACTTCACGTCCATATTTAATAATATAGACCTTAATCAAATGACAATTAGGTTTTATGAAATAATGTTCGAAGGTTTTACACAATTTGTTCCTATTTCAAAAAACAGATGTTCTAACTCTGGCCCACCATGGTTCACAAAGGAGCTTAGATCTCTCAGAAATAAGAAAAACAAAGCCTGGCGTAAATATCTAAAAACAAAAGATATTAATGAATTTAATAATTTTGTCATATTGTGTGAGAATTTTAAAACTCCTCTGAAATACTTTATTATAGTTACATTAACTTAATGGCAACTTTATTTAAGTCTGATCCAACATTTATGAATTTCAATTCTCTTTCTAGTAATGATCCTTCAACTATTTCAAAATATTTTCGTGAGTTTTTTAGCACTTCATATAGTGATTCTTCTTTTACGCCAAATGAAAATTATTTCTCCTATATGAATACATGTAGGAATTAAAGATTTTATTTTAAGTTTTTGTAAGAATTGAAGATGTTATTTTAAGATTTATAATTGTTTTTTTTTGTCACTAGTGGTAATTTTTTTTAAGAATTAAAGATTTTATTTTAAGTTTTTGTAAGAATTGAAGATGTTATTTTAAGATTTATAATTGTTTTTTTTTGTCACTACTGGTAATTTTTTGTAAGAATTGAAGATGTTATTTTAAGATTTATAATTGTTGTGTTTGTCACTAGTTGTCGCTTTTATTGACATTGATCAGTAGAAAGTATAAATAGTGAGTTTAAAAGTTTTGTTGATTCAGTCTAAAAATAAATTGAAAGAATAAAGAAGATCATATGAATAAAAGACTTTGTATTTTCCTACAATTTTTGGGGGCTCAACTAAAAGGATATAGAACTGTAAAAATATAAAGAAGTTATTCAAAAAGTAAAGTACAGTTTTTTTAAAAAAAAAAAAAAAAAAGAAAAGAAGAAATGATGTCTGATTTTGAGACGCCAATGAATGCAAATAAAAAGGCGGAAAATTTGAAAAGTATGAACGTTAAACAATTGAGAGACAAATTAGGAGAGTTAGGTTTATCAAGAAGTGGAAGGAAGGCTGACTTGCAAAAGCGACTAGAAGAAGAATTAGGAAGATTAGATTTAAATAGGAATATTGATGAAGAATTACATAATTCTCATAATGAAGATTACGAGGAAATTATCATTGGTAACGAAGACGAAATAAAAAAAATTAAAAGAAGAAATGGAAGTGATGAAAAAAAGATTGGAGCAGTTAAATAAAGGTGATGAAGACTTAAGGTCGGGATCAGAGAGTGAGGACTTGCCGGTGTCCTTTTCATTTAGAGACATTGAAGAGTCGTTGAGTACATTCAGTGAAAGCGACTTATATTCTGTAAAAGACTGGATTACAGAATTTGAAGAAGCGGCATATACATGTAGACGGAATAATCAACAAAAATTAATATACTCGAAAAGATTACTTAAAAATCCAGCAAAAAATTTGGTGAGAAGAGTAAGATCTTGGAATGAAGTAAAAAATCAGTTAATGGAAGAATTTGACGTCAGATTATCAGCAGCGGACGCTCATAATGTGATGGCAAAAACAAAAAAGAAATATAATGAGAATACTTTTGATTATTTCATGAAGATGAGAGAACTGGGGACTACATATGGGATTGATAATGTGTCAATTATGAAGTACGTAATAAATGGAATAAATGAAGATAATCCAGGTAAAAGTATTTTATATGGGGCAGCTAATTTCAAGGAGTTCAAGTTAAAATTACGAGCTTACGAGGATTTTAAAATAAATACGAAGGTCAAACCACAGGAAAACAGGTTTACGTCAAGAGATGATCCACAAATAAAAGAGAAAACGAAGGATGTTCGATGTTATGCTTGTGGAAAATTGGGACATGTAGCGCCTAGATGTCCAAACAAGGCCAACGGGTTAAAATGCTTTAAATGCAACGAATTCGGGCATAAGTCTTATGAATGTCAAAATAAAAAAGTTGAAAGAAATATTGAAAAGGAAATTATGATGTCAAGTACAAATGAGTATAAACAAAGCATGAATAAATGGGTTAAAATTAAAAATAAATTTGTTTCAAGTCTTATTGATACAGGATGTGATGTAAATTTAATTAGGTTGGATGTAGTACAAAGAATTAACTTAACTTTTCACCCTGATAAAACAATGAAATTGAAAACAGCTGGCAATGCACAAATTAGTACTATGGGTTATTTGAATGAAGAAATTGAAATTGATGGAATTTTTTTTAAGGTTATGTTTTATGTAGTAGGTATAAATGATGTGCCTGTCAAAATGATTTTAGGTAAAGAATTATTAAAAGATGTAAAACTAATTATTTGTAATGGAATGATTTCAATAAAAAAAAATATTAAGGAAGTTGATAATGAAAATTTTTTAATGAATATGGTGATTGAAAACAAAAAATATGACGAAAAAATCCCGAATGAAATTAAAAGTTTAATTGACAATTATAAGCCGAACAAATCCATTGAGACAAATATAGAATTAAGAATAACAACGACTGACAACATACCAGTATGTCACAAACCTCGCCGACTAACTTTTAAGGAAAAAGATGAGGTAGAACAACAAATTAATAAATGGTTTCAAGATAAGATCATAGTACCCTGTTCATCTGATTATTCTAGTCCAGTAGTGGTGGTGCGAAAGAAAGATGGTTCACCACGGGTGTGTGTGGATTATCGAAAACTAAATATGAAGGTAATCAAGGATCGCTATCCAGTTCCGTTAATCGAAGAGCAATTGGATAGCTTACAAACAGTAAAAATTTTTTCAACATTAGATTTGAAGAATGGATTCTTCCACGTGTAGGTGAATGAAGAAAGCCAGAGGTTTCTGTCCTTTGTCACAAGTAGTGGACAATATACATTTTTAAGAACTCCGTTTGGATTTTGCAATGCGCCTCGCGTTTTCCAAAGGTACATAAACGAAATTTTCCGAGATTTTATTGTACAAAAGTTGGTGTTATTATATATGGATGACATTATTGTACTAGCAAGCAGTGAACAAGAAGCTATAAAAAATTTAAAGAAGGTACTACAAAGAGCAGAAGAAGCAGGTTTGGAAATCAACTGGACTAAATGTCAGTTTTTGGAAAGAAGAGTGGAATTTCTTGGCCATATAATAGAAAACGGAACCATAAGACCATCCAAAAATAAAATAAAGGACGTTCAAAATTTCCCAATACCGTCAAACATCAAGGCTGTTCAAAGCTTTTTGGGGCTAACTGGATACTTACGGAAGTTTATTGCCAACTATTCCGTGATTGCTAAACCGCTGTCAGATATGTTAAGAGGAAAAAATGAAATTAAATTTGGAAGTGAACAAATGTATTCGTTTAATGAATTAAAGAAAGAATTATGTGGGAATGCAGTTCTTAAAATTTATAATCAAGATGCTGAAACACAATTACACACTGACGCATCTAAATATGGTTTTGGGGCAGTGCTTCTTCAACGTGACAATGATGATCAACAATTTCATCCAGTTTATTATATGTCTATGAAAACATCAGAGTTAGAAGTAAAATATGACAGCTACATGCTGGAAGTTCTGGCCGTAATTAAAGCATTGACCAAATTTCGCGTATATTTAATACATAAAAAATTTTAAATTATAACGGATTGTAACGCGTTTAAACAAACGATGGACAAGAAAAATGTTTGTCCTAAAATTTTTCGTTGGGTATTATTTCTTCAGGATTTTGAATATGAAATTGAACATCGAACAGGAGAAAAAATGAGGCACGTGGATGCATTAAGCAGAAATGCAGTTATGTATATCTCAACAGAAGAAAATTTAAATATTAAAATTAAGCAATGTCAACTAAATGATGACTCGCTGAAATCAATTTGCGAAGTTTTAGCTGTCAAGCCTTATAATGATTATTTAATAAAGAATGACAATTTATACAAATATAAAGATGGATTAGAGTTACTGGTAGTCCCACAGGATATGGAGCAAGAAATTATAAGGACATACCATGAAAATGGTCATTTCGGTTGTAAAAAAGTTGAAGAACAAATTACGCAGCAATATTTTATTGCAAATTTAAAAGAAAAAATTCGGAAAATCATAAAAAATTGCGTTGCGTGTATTCTAGCGGAAAGGAAACATGGTAAATATGAAGGGTTTCTACACACAATCGATAAAAAGGACGTACCATTGCAAACGTACCACATAGACCATATAGGACCGATGACTCCAACTGATAAAATGTATAAGTACTTATTGGTAGTAATTGACGCTTTTACGAAATTTGTGTGGATTTATCCCACAAGGTCAATAGGGACAAAAGAAGTGTTAGATAAGTTACGGGTACAACAGATGACTTCTGGGAATCCTGCAAGAATTATTTCAGATCATGGCGCCGCATTTACTTCCAAGGATTTTCAAAATTATTGTAAAGAAGAATCGATTCAACATGTTTTAACAACAACGGGAATGCCCAAATCTAACGGTCAAGTAGAGAGGATAAATAGGTGTATTATTCCAATTTTAACGAAAATAGTAGAAAAAGAATCCGCGATGTGGTACAAATATGTAGCACAATTGCAATGTTCAATAAACAGTACATATCAAAGAAGTATTGGCACATCACCTTTTAAATTATTAACAGGAGTGTCAATGCGTCAAAGGCAGAATGTCAGATTGCTAGAATTGTTGCAGGAGAATTTTTTACAACAATATCAGGAACGACGGGAAATGGAAAGAGAGAAGGCTAAGGCACAAATTAAGAAGGTTCAGGAGGAAAATCAAAAAGGATTTAACAAGAAGAGGAAAATTCATATACCTTATAAAATGAACGAATTAGTAGCGATCAAACGGACGCAATTTATCAACAACAAATTAGCGGATAAATTTCATGGACCATATAAAATTAGCGGAGTAAAAGCAAATGATAGATATGATGTTATTAAAGTAGGTCAACATGAAGGACTCAATAAAACTTGTACCAGTGCAGAACATTTAAAGCCGTGGTCATCGGAGGACCGATGAATGTCAAATGGCCGGGTGTAGGAATTAAAGATTTTATTTTAAGTTTTTGTAAGAATTGAAGATGTTATTTTAAGATTTATAATTGTTTTTTTTTGTCACTAGTGGTAATTTTTTGTAAGATTTGAAGATGTTATTTTAAGATTTATAATTGTTGTGTTTGTCACTAGTTGTCGCTTTTATTGACATTGATCAGTAGAAAGTATAAATAGTGAGTTTAAAAGTTTTGTTGATTCAGTCTAAAAATAAATTGAAAGAATAAAAAAGATCATATGAATAAAAGACTTTGTATTTTCCTACATACATATCAAAAAACTTCTCTTACTGACATTAATATTAATGAACAAATAGTTTCCAGCTATCTAAATGAACTGGATGATAATACTTTTCCCTGGACCAGATGGTATACCAGAAATAATTTTGAGCAAGTGTTCTAACATTCTCACTACGCCTTTAACATTACTCTTTAAAAATTCATTAAATTCCGGATATTTTCCTCCTATTTGGAAAATTTCTTATATCAGGCCAATTCACAAAAAGAATGCTAAAAATGAAATCACTAACTATCGCCCAATAGCTAAATTATCTTCAATTCCTAAATTATTTGAATTAATTATAACGGATTCAATTTATAATCATTGTAGGAATCTTTTAATAGATATGTTGGCTTTGTAAAACAAAAATCTACGGTGACTAATCCAGTTGAAACCACCTCTCTTCTTCTTAATAACATGGGAGAAGAATTTCAAACAGATGTTGTCTATACTGATTTTAGTAAAGCATTTGATCTATTGCCACATAATATTATTTTACTAAAACTCGAAAAATATGGTTTTCCACTATTTTTCCTTAAGTGGATACATTCTTATTTATGTGATCGCTCCTATAGTGTTATATTTAAAAATGTGATTTCAGAACCTTTCGTGGCAAATTCGGGAGTTCCACAAGGTAGCCACCTTGGCCTTCTACTTTTTATCTTATCTGTAAATGATGTTTCTTCTTTAATTTCTAATTGCAAGCTTCAAGTTTACGCTGATGATATGAATACTTTTTAAAAAGATTACATCTTATAATGACACCATCCTTATGCAGAATGGTCTTCAAAATTTTAACAATTGGTGCGTTAATAACCGTTTACTACTTAATGTAAATAAATGCGCATTGATATCTTATACACGCCGATCTAGTCCTATTTGTTTCAATTATAACTTAGATGGTATTAGTTTACCTAAAGTTACCTCAATAAAGGACTTAGGAGTGTACTTCGATTCCCAACTTAGCTTTAAAACCCATTATAATAATATTATAAATAAAGCTAATTCACTATTGGGATTTGTTAAACGTTCTGCAAAGGAATTTTCAGATCCTTATGTTCTTAAATCGTTGTGCACTTGTCTTGTAAGACCAAACTTGGAATATGCTAGTCAAGTTTGGTCTCCGTTTTATATGGTACACATTGATAGGATTGAGGCAATACAAAAAAAAATTCTTAGATTTGCCTTACGCCATTTGCCATGGTCGAATCCCATTATTTTACCACCATATGAACAAAGGCAAATTTTTATTTATATATTTCAAATAATTATAAAAAATTAATTGATTTGTGTACTTTAAATTTTCGACGTGAAGTTTCTGATGTCATTTTTATTACAGAAATTGTCAAGGGTAACGTTAAATCTAATTTAATTTCTAGTAAAATTATTATTAGAAATTTTCAACGCCTTCGCTCTTGCAATTTATTTAAAACTAATAATCATAGGACTAACTATGGCAATAGAATGCTTAATAGAATGCTTATTATAGGTAATAAACATAAACATTATATTGACTTTACACTTTCAAAACACTCCCAAAAACAAAAATTATACAATCGCTATTATTAGGATTATTTTTGTTTTGTTTTTCTTGTAGTAATGTAAAGTTTATAATTTTTTACTTTTAATTTTAATTTTAGTTTGAACATATTTATAATTAGTCAAATATGTAATTTTTTATATTGATTTTAATTGTATAATTTTAATTGTTATTTGTATGCTTTTTTGTAAACTGTTTGTGTTAAGCAGTATAATAAATAAATAAATAAAATAAATAAAATAAATAAATAAATAAATAAAATAAATAAAGTTTATTTTTATATTTAAATTATTTTATTATAAAGTAGTTATATTATAAGTTATATTATAAAGTAGTTATATTAACTAAATAAATAAATTAATAAATATTTAAATGAATTATATAAAAAGTTATAAATTTGTCATTGTATTTTAGAAACACATTTATTGCATATTTTGATTATTAAATTTTTTGAAAAAATTTAACGAAAGCATTAATGGTTTTAATTAACATTAAAAACCATCAAATTATATTAACTTTTATATATATATGTTATTCCAAATTAATATTTCTTTCGAATAACTTTGAGTTTAATTATGTAAACCATTAACAAATAAATAAATTAAGAGAATAAATTTAAAAATTATTTAAAATTGAAATAATTAATCAATGGTACTAAATAATTCAACAGTAAATGCACTACAGCTAAAGTTCCTAAAGAAGTAATTGCTGCATTTGTATAAGATTTTATTGAATTGGATGAAAAGTTTTAAATATGTAAATTTGTAATTGTATTTTACGAATTCATTTATGTAAAGTTTTTTTGTTGTTTAATATTTTTAAATAGATAAACTAGTAAGAACTTTTAATGTTTTTTAATTGATAAAATAATTAGAAAATGTTTTTAGTATCATAAATTTAATTTGATTAGATATGTCATACAATCAAACTAATAAAAGCTTTTATGATTTGAAAGTGACTTATGAACTTCTCATTAAATTTCAACCAATACCCTGCACCTAAGTATTTCTAACTGCTTTTTTACTTGTGTTTATGTTCGTTAGCCCTTTAAACTATTAAAAGGCCCAGTACCCCAATACTTGGGCCGATTTCGCCCATATGCTATCCCCGTCGTACTTACAGTCCTAGTAACCTACAGTTTAAATTTCATCAAGATAGCTCTAATAGTTTTTGAGTTATCGTGCCTTTGGACAGACGGACGTGGCTATATCAACTCATGAGAACACGCTCAAATGTTAAATTAACTTCCTTTCGGAAAAACGAAGTCTGTAGCATTGTCTGCTTTAGTAAAAAGGTAGTGAAAAATTTCAAATAACTTTTTAGAACAAACTTGACACAAACGATAAAAATTCCGTAATGTAGTGCGCAGATATTTTTTTAAATCTAGAATGTGTTCGGCCCAATTCATCCCACTATACAGAGTGTACCAAAATAAAAACAAAAACATTTAAACTTTAACTTTTAATAGATCTACAATTTCATTGTATTTGAATTCAAACAACCAGGCTATACTCTGGATAGTAGGATGAATTATTACAGCAGTTACATAATAAAGAGTAATCAAGCGGAACTGAATTTTCTGATACTGAAGTAAAATAATCATTAAATTTGTTCGCTATTTCGATTGAGTCAGTTCTAGTCGAACTATCCGTTAAAAAACTAGTTTTTATGTCTAAGAAAAATTTGAGTCTGATGGAGAAATAATGGAAGCTTAAGTTAAGCAAAATTTAAACATAAATGCTACGAATGAGTTTTAAATTATACACATCAAGGTGCAAGACAAGTTATATAAATACATCCTAGAAGTTGAGCTGTTTGCTTTTGAAAAAAGGCCAATATGTATATAAAAGTTGGATGGAAGAGTCATTACGCTTGTGAACATCTATTTTTTCTAAGATGTAGTAAATACAACGATTATGGCCACTACAAAAACAAAAGCTCAATTGATACTACCTGCAGAAAATGAGCGAAAAAACAGGAAGTTCACTTATGTAACAAATCCATACTGCTCTGCTCAAATTGAAAAAACATAATCTAGAGGCAATGGGATGTGGATCAAATAGCCTAACTTTACCAACTTATCAAAAACAGATAAAAATTTGCAAGGTTAAAGGTAAGTTACATCTAATTATTATATTTTGCATTTCTCTCTTCAACAATATGGTGTTTTCATTAACCTAACTATGCATTGCGTATTTGCAAAATATTAGAAAACAAAATAAATGAAATAGCGATATTTCTAAAAATAAGCCCCGAAGTCTCAATCATAAATGGTAATGAAATCTGGCTGTACGAAAATGAAGAATGCTATTTCGGAATAAACTAATTTAGTCCTGCGTTTAATAGCAGAAATTTTTAAGTCATTTGAAAAAAAAAATACATTATTTAATAGTCATCCAAAAAAAGAACAACAGCAATAAACTAACTATAGCAACGGCATATAGCTCACCAACGGATAAGGTAGTAACTTCAATTCATTGAAGATCTTTCTGAAAAGTACAAAATCTTCATATTTGTGGGGGATACTACCATCGACCTTCTAAAAGCCACCAGTTTAACAAAAAAATACTTCGATTTAATAAAGAGTTCTCCGGTGCGTATCGTAAACGAAATAGATATCAGTTATGCAACGACAACAACAAATACATCACATACCATAATTGACCATATTATCTCTAACATATGAGAAAGGAGTCATAAAATCAATATCAAAATATTGATTTAGCTGTTTTTGACCATAAGGTAATCAAAGTAAAAATTGACACACTCGTGATCCAACTAAAATCTATGATATTAATAAAGTACTGCTAATGAACTACTTGATGAACTAATAAATCTAATAAAATTTGCAAAATAATTATCCACCAGAAGTTGCACCGTTCAAACAAGATCTAATCACTGGATTAGACAAAGTTATAGATTCTATTAAAAAAAGAGACAATTGGTTCAGAAAAATAAAAAAAAATCCCAAGCAAATATTTTAGCCTCTGATAAAAACAACAAAACCGTACTTTTACAACCGCGAAATACAGAAAGCTGGACCAAACGTGAGAAAATTATGGGAGATCAAAACCAGCAAATTTTGAGTAAGGGCTAATCTAAAAGTGAAAAAATAAAATCGAAAAAAGCGAAGAAAGAGACATAAGTGAAGAGAGTTATATGGTGTCATACGAAACTTTTCTAGTAAAGCTAATTAACTCCTCGCTAGAAATTGGTATTTTTCCCGAATCACTGAACGCAACAAAAATCATTTCGGTACAAAAAAGGGGAAATAAATCAGTCGTAACAAATTATTGCTCAATTATTTTACCAACGATGGCGAAAATCTATGAAAAGGTGATAAAAAAAGAGATGGGTGGATTTCATTATCAATACATGTGGCTTAGATAAATACCAGTTTGGCTTCTACAACGCATCTACCACAGAAGGTGTTATAGCTGATATGGCAAGTTATATTAACGACAATCTGGATAAGCGATTTTACGGCAGTGCTATATTTGTGGCCTGAAAAAAGGCTTTTGACATTGTGAATCGCTCGATTTTGGCTGGCAAGGTTAGAAAAATTGGGTATAAGTGACACTCCGTCAAAATTAATAAGAAACTACCTCGGCAACAGAACTACCAGAACAAAAATCAATATTTCTTACAGTAATTAAAAAACGCTTCAGTACGATGTGCCACAAGGAACTTACCTACGTTCTACATGATTTACATCAACAACTTGAAATAAACTTCCACTAAAATTGCAATAAATGAGGCAAAAACGAAATCCACAATATTAAACAACAAAAATAAACAATTAATCAATCCACGCATTTCTTGGAGTGGAACACTATTAGAACCGGTTGCCTCTAACAAACACAGTTACAATACAGCACACATGTCTATCACATTTGCTCCAAAACTCTGCCGCTTATCGGATTGCTTCGTAAAGCTTCGCAAACGGATTGCTTATGGTCGATATCGGACAATATGTTCCGATTCTAGATGCTTTTGATCAAATTAAGATAAAACGAGGATAATTTCGAAACCACAGAGGTTAAGATTTTAAAATTTGGAGCACAGGTGTTTTTTCTTATTTGCTTTGCATCCGTACAATTTGGGATGAATTGGAAAAGTGGTTTGCAAATCACCAAATTGAATTATGCATAATATTAACAAGTAAAGAAACAGTCAGCCGGTGCGACCGACTTGGAAATACTCTACACCTCTTTGGTTCAAATTTAATGAGAAGTCCATAAGTCATTTTAGAATCATAAAAGCTTTTATTGGTTTTTTCATAAGCCATTCCTAGCCAAATTTATTTTATAATACTAAAAACATTTTCTAATTAATTTATATAGTCGAAAAAATATTTAAAATTCTTACCAATTTATCTTTTTATAAATATTAAACAAGTAATGAAAAAAATAAAGTGTTTTTAAAAAGCACATTTTCAAAATTATATAGGGTTTCTTTTCAGTGATTATTTTATAATTTATTTTTACAAAAATTTTATAAAAATATATATAAAAGTAAATGATAATATTATAATTTTGTTCTTTCAACAATTTAATAATTATGAATAATAGTGAAATCAACATAATCCCAACGCACTCCAAAAAACCTGTTAACGAGTGTGAAATTTTGGAAAAACATACACTGGTGAATAAGTTACTGTTTTATAAAAACATAAAAGTTTTAATTGTGAAGATCTAGTATTCTTTCAATGGGGAAGGTTCCTAAATTTTCCTTAGCAAACTTATGATAGATCTGCCCACCTTTCTCCTGTCCCCATCTTTCTATTTTTTTAGTTTCTAGGAAATTAGTTGTGAACTCCACCAAAATTTGGAGTTTTACCTAGAATTTTATTATCTAAGCAAAAATGGTTAAAACTAAGTGACAATTTCTTCAATTTAAAGAAACACTTTTAAATTTAAGAAAAACCTGTAACAAATTTTGTATATTTGTAAAAAAAAATTTTAACAGGTATTCATGTTTTAGGTGTTTAAAAATAGCAATTTTCGAGCCCTCATAGCTCCTAAACAGGGAGCTTGACAAAAAAATTTGTTTTAATACCGACTCGTATTAGTTCAAACTATTTAACTTCTCCCAAAATTTCAAAACCCTATCTTGAACCGTTTAGAAGATATGTGTGGCCAAAATTTTTGCAAAACCCTAAACATTTTCCTTTTAAAAATTTTAAAACTTTATAGAATCAGCTATTTTGTGCTGTCTGAGATTGAAAATAAAACTAGCAGAACTCTTGTTATAACAATTTAAAAATAGGGCTTTTTCCAACTTTAGGGGGTTGTGGCTCCGTAACAGGTGGGGCTATAGAAAAAAGTTCTTCTATGAAACTTTTTTTTTTGCAATACCTCCCGTGGTTTTACAAAAACTTTTACACCGTTTGAAATTAGTAGAAGTATTTTTTTCTGTAACCCCACCTATTTTTAAACTGTTATAACAAGAGTTCTGTTAAATATATTTTCAATCTGAAAACGGCAAACGATAGCTGATTTCATAAGCTTTATGACAGGCAAATGTTTAGGGTTGCCATACGGTACTAAAATTTAACATTACACAAAACTCAATTTTTGCAAAATTTTTGGCCAGACATATCTTCTGAACGGTTTAAGATAGGATCTTGAATTTTTGGGAGAATCCTTAAAAATTAGTAGGAGTCGGTTAACAAAATTTTTTTGTCAGGTCTTCTGTTTAAGGAGCTATAACGGCTCCAAAATTTAAAATTTGCTATTTTTAAGCTCCTGTAACTTGAATACCTGTCCAATTTTTTTTTTATTAATAAACAAAATTTAAATTTCAACATTATATTTTAACATAGGTTAAAGGTTTTTCTTAAATTTAAAAGCGGCTTCTTAAATTGAAGAAAGTGTCTCCCAGTTTTACTCATTTTCGCTTAGATAGTATAATTCTAAGTAAAATTTAAAATTTTTTTGGAATTCACAATTTAATTCCTAGAACCTAAAAAAATGGAGGAGGGGGGAGTTAGATGAAGTTAGATCTTGAGAAATGCAATAAAAGACTGGAGTAGTTTCTACTGTGGTGTTCTCGTTCATAATTGTCATGTAAGTTGTAATAATTTTTACTTACCTGAACGGAAACGCAAAATTTAAATCATAATATTTAATCGGCTTATTTTTTCCCATACAAATATAAACATCCTTTTTTAGAGCAAACTATTTGACCAATTTTAATGAAACAAAAACCAAAATAAAGGTTTTTTTTGTTTTCATAGGACAATGATATTTTTTTTTAGAATATTGCGATTTTTCAGGTGAAAATCCGTCTTTAATTTAACGTAAATTTGAATTTAACGGTCACGCTTTTAAAAGTTGAGGCTTATGACTCTAATATTATGCGCCGACTTTCTGGGTAAAAGTAATTCATTTTCGGTTGTAACTCGCAACTCAATCAAACTATTATATGCGCCGACTTTTGTCTTTCTTTTTTTTGTTAAGTTGAAATGTTCAATGAACAAGGAGATTTAAATTTTTTTAAAATTTTTTTTTTGTTTTTGTTTTTTCTTTATCTTAAAAAGTGAACGAAAAAAATGAGTTCGAAATGAAACCAATACATTTGGTTTATACAGTAGTTTTCATTTATAACGAACTCGGTTCAATTTTAATTATAATAAACGTAACACTTTTTGCCAATGAATTAAATTTTACCTAAAAATGTTAGTTGTTTATTACATTTATATTTCTTTTATTTAAACTTATTATATCTAATAATGTTGCTTGGTGACTATTTTAGTAATTTTATATATATTTTTGAATATAAAAAAAAATCATAATAACGCATCAAAAATACAAAAAAATTTTATTACAAGAAAAAGCATATATACATCTATAAACATAGAGGTGAGGCTGACACATCAAATAAAAATCTAGCAAATGAGTTAAAAGCGTCCATTCTAGAATTAGCACAATCGACAATGTTCAATTCTTATACTAATTTTTCAAAATTCACAGCATTCTTTTAAAACGACATTTGTTTATTATGACGAATATTTTCTATCTCTTAATAGTCGTTATAAGCGAGCTTTACTGTATTTTTTTTTTGCTTTATGTTTGCAGAAACAAAAAAATTACATTTCTTAGGAAAAATTATGTGTTCTTTAGGAATCAACCAGAATAAATGCATACGGCGTGCAGTTTCTGTCAAAAAATTTTGAAATAAGTAGGTATGTTATGTACTTACTGTACTTCGGAATTTAAAATTTTAAAATTTGACAAAGCGTATAAAAATATTGTAATTGTTTTTTCTGATGTTGCTACGATTAAGTTTTCAAAATATAATATTTTAAAATAATATTTTTTTTTAAAAAAACATACATTCCATATAATTGAAAATACCTATAATATGTTCGCAAAAAAAAACTAAAAAATAATCTTCAACTGAAATAAAAGTTGACGTATAATTTCTGTCAAAAAATTTACAAAAAAATAGGTACATGAATTTACATGAGAGCTGTTCGAAATGAAAGCAATACATTTGGTTTATACAGTAGTTTTCATTTATTACGAACTCGGTTCAATTTTAATTATAATAAACTTTACACTTTTTGATAAAGAATTAAATTCGATAAAGAAATAAATTAAGTTTTTTATTACATTGATATTTCTTTTATTTAAACTTATTATATTTAATAATGTTGCTTGGCGTTTAATTAAGTGTTTTTTATTTAGTTTTGAATATAAAAACAATCATAATAACGCATCACAAATACAAAAAAAATATCAATAGAAGAAAAAGTACTATACCTACATAGGCTTGAGGCTGACACATCAAATAAAATGTTAGCAAATGAGTTCGAAGTGTCCATTCTAGAATCAGCACATTCTACAATGTTCAAGTCTTATACTAATTTTTCACAATTCACAACATTCTTTTAAAACGACATTCGTTTATTACGACGAATATTTTCAGTCCCATGATGGTCGTTATAACCGAAAAGTACTGTATTTTGTTTTTGTTTGCAATTTATTGTAATACAGTAGGTACTAAAAAAAAAATTTTTTGTAAATCGTAAATTGTGGTTGCTTTTTGTTAAGTTTTTTGTAAAATTAAAAACCGAATTCTGAAATATGCAGAAACTTAAAAAAAAAAAAATAATATTTCTTAAGAAAAATGATTTGTTCCTTATGGATTAGCCAAAATCAGCATGTACGGCATTCAGTTTCTGTCAAAAAATTTTGAAATAATTAGTTACGTAAAAAAATTTACACGAAAGCATACGCTACGTTTTAAATTTTAAATTTTAAAATTTAAAAATTGACAAAGTGTATAAAAATACATATTGTAATTGTTTTTTCTAATGCTGCTGCGATTAAATTTTACAAATAAAATATTTTAAAATAACATTTTTTTTTAAATAATTTAGTTTAAAACATACAAATATTCAAATAAATTAAAAATACTTACAGTAAATATGTTTGAAAAACTAAAAAAATGATCTTTCTCAAAAAAAGTTATTTGTTCCTTAGGTCCTAACCTAAATAAAAGCGCGCAGCGTATAATTTCTGTCAAAAAATTGAGAAATAAATAGGTTCATAAATTTACATTAGAGCAGCGAAAATACGCGTAACGCAATGTACTGTATCTCGGACTTTTAAAATTTACAAATATTGACAAAATGTATAAAAATATTATTATTGGTTTTTATTATATTTCTAATATTAGGTTTTAAAAAATAATATTTTTTTACAATAATTTTTATTAAAAAATATCTTATATTCAAAATACCTATAATATGAAATTCAAAATATTTTTTGTAGGTACTAAATTAAAACATTCAAATAAATATTTTTAATAAATTAAATATTGTACGTGCGTATCGATTTACCGATAATGAATATGTAGACAGACGTATTGCCGTACTGCCGTATAAAAATTGTACGTCGTATGTTTTAGATTTCATTCTAATATTAAAATTAAAATTAATTATTTTTTTTATAATTAAAAAAACTATTTTTAGTTTTACTTTGACAAAACGAACGAATTTTATATATCAAAAAGTGTACATGAAGATTAGATAGGCGTAGTTTGTAAATGGAACGCTAATTTTTGTTTCAGGAATACATAATTGTCAGATTATCATCATATTTGACATTTTAAAACCACCTGTCATTTGAGAAGTTAATTATATTTAATAGTATTTAAATATTAATAAAGTGAAAAAATTAAGGTTTATTGCTGATATAAATATAAAAAATATTTTTTAATATAGAAGGGGGTAAGTGCTTATTGGTTATCAAATAAAACATATGATTTAACATAACCTATTCAAGAGAATTTTAATTAAAGCCATCTGCCGAAAATTATTTATCTACTCTGTCAAGGGCTGAAGTAGGTGGCAATAGTTGAGAGTAGAAAAGAGTTTACTCCTCTTAAAGGAATAAAAGCAATAATATTTATTTGTTTTAAGAAACTTATGAGTCATGGCTCATGACCATGTATAGAAATATATTTTTGTCAATAAAAAACTTAGGAAATATAAAATAAATAAACTAGACAAAAAGGTATAAAGTAAACTAAGCAATTCAGAATCATTTTTCGCATGTTTTCAGATTTTTAATTAGACATACATTTGTAGTAAAAATTTACCTATGTAGCTATTTAATTTAAAAATGAAAAAAGGGTAGGAAAAATTTATTCTTTGATTTATTGAAAAACTTTTTTTTTTTGCTATAAATCTTAAGATTGAAATTTAAAAAAAGACTTCGGTCAACTTGACTTTTATTTGTACTTCTGGCAGCTGCAATATATTATAATACTAATTACTAAACTTATGAATTATGATATGTTATATTTTGTTGTACATATTATGTATTCATAGAGTTTTTTAATTAGGATACAGAATACGTACAACATAGTTCATATCGTACTAAAATGTTTAGAAAAAGGTACAGTTTGCTATATGAAGGACATCATTAACTCGAATTTTGGGTTCTTGACTTCAATAAATATATGTATATGTTTAGAAATATGTATTTATTAGAATAATATTTATATGTATTTAGAATTTTAACTTAATTTAACTGTACCAATTTATCCTCTCTTTAAAGCGGCTTAAGCTATAGAAATAAAACTCAAAAATCGGTACTTAACAACGTTTTAATAATTAAGAAAAATTATAAATTTTTTTTAATCAAATTTCAAGCGCAAGAATTGTTGACAACACTGTTGACATAATTTTTATTATGTATAGTCTAATATAATTTACACAAAACGAATTTTATATGTTAACTTAAAAGCAAAAATAGCTCGAGCACAGGGCGATACTAGTATAAATAACTTTACAAATCATTTGATAAATATCCTCCTAGAGGAGAATAAATTATTATTTGATAAATATCCTCATAGAGGAGAATAAATTATTAGAGGAGAAATAGAGGAGAAATTTTAATAAAAATATATATAAAATAAAAAAAAAAAATAGCTAGATTATTTACTAACATCCAAAAAAATAACAAAATACTAACCAAATTACTAACACTACTAATAAACTAAAATTTTGTATTAGTTTTGTTATTAACAAATTTTATTAACAAAAATAAAAATAAAAATTAAAGTAAAAAAAACATTCTTTTTAAAAAAAAAAAAAAAAACAAAAATTATAAATGGTAAAATTTATATACTAAAAAAATCAAAATCTTATATAAAAATCCAATTAAAATTAAAAATAAATTTTCGAGCAAATAGTAATAGAATAGTAAAAAAAAAAACTTTTGAATAAATAATAATTGATGTTAAAATGTAAATACAATTAAATTATTTTTAAATTATTTTATAATTATCAAAATAAGAAATTAGGTTTAATAATTAAATAAAATTTTTTTGTGGAATATAATTACCGTTAAAAAATAAGAGATAAAAAATTTTTTTTTAAGATTTTTTTTTAAATTAAGATTGAAATTCTCTCAAGTAAAAAAAAAGCAAGTGAAGAAAAAAACCAAGGGTTTTTAAAAAGCACATTTTCAAAAATATATAGAGTTTCTTACTGAGTATTTATAAAAATAAATGAAAATATTATAATTTAGTTATTTAATTAATTTATTAATTATATGTTTAATAGTGAAATACTTAGAATATAACCCCAATGCATACAAAAAAAATTTGTTAATAAGTACGATATATAATGTTGGAGCTTCAATGTTAACGTTTAATTTTGGAAAAACTTACACTGGTGAATAAGTTACTGTTTTATAAAAACATAAAAGTTTTAATTTTTAAATTCTTCCATTTTTTTCGGTTCTAGGAAATCAATTGTGAACTCCACCAAAATTTGGAATTTTTTCCCTAATTTTAATATCTAAGCAAAAATGGTTAAAACTAAGAGGAAATTTCTTCAATTTAAACAAACCCTTCCAAATTTAAGAAAAACCTATAACCTATGTTAAAATATAATGCTGTAAATTTCGTATATTTGCAAAAAAAAATTTGAACATGTTTTAAAGTTACAGGTGTTTAAAAATAACAAAATTTAAATTTTCGAGTCCTTATAGCTGCTAAAGAGGAGACGTGACAAAAGAATGTTGTTAACTGACTCATATTAATTTCTGAAGGTCTATCTTCCCCCAAAATTTCAAGACCCTAGCTTGAACTGTTTAGAAGATATGTGGGGCCAAAAACTTTGCAAAAATTGCGTTTTTCTTAATGGTAAATTTTCGTACCGTATGGTAACCCTATACATTTTAGCGAGGTATATTTGTGAGACTTATGAAAGAAGTTCTCTTCTACCGTTTTTAGTTTGAAAACATATTTAACAGAACTCTTGTTATACTAATTTAAATATAGGGCGTTTTTGAAAATTGCGCGGACTGTAGCTTAGGCACCCTTCAAAATCAAGAAAAACCTATGACACATGTTAAAATATAATTAATGGTTTTTCAATTTTGTATATTAGGTACTAAAAAAAAATTTGAACAGGTATTTTAGTTACAGTTGTTTGAAAATAAGTAATATAGATTTGGGGTTGCTGGATAAAAAGTTCTAAAGCTCTATATACAAATCTAATAAACCTCGTCCGTTACGTTTAAAAGTTAAGCTGAAAAGCTTGAACTTAAAATTATAATTATTAAGCTAATAAAGCTCGTCCGCTACAATTGAAATATAAGCTGAAAAGCTTAAACTTAAATTAATATTTATTAAGCTAATAAAGCTCGTCCGTTACTTTTGAAAAATATGCTGAAAAGCTTAAACTTTATTTAATATTTATTTGAAAAATTTAAAGCTTGGTTTTGAGTTCAAAGCTAATAAAGCTCGTCCGTTACGTTTAAAAGTTAAGCTGAAAAGCTTAAACTTAATTTATTATTTATTTGAAAAATTTGAAGTTTGGTTTTGAGTTCAAAACTAATAAAACTCGTTCGTTATGTTTGAAAATTAAGCTGTCAACTGAAATTTTAAAGTTAAAAAGCTTAAAAAAAGATGAATTTTTTTTGTTTGAGCACTAAATTAACTAAAAAAATTTTGCAAAAAGGAAAAAATAAACTTTTAAAATTATATTAATAATAAAAGCTGTGATCATGAAATACAAATTGACGACGTGATCAAGTTCAAGTTGAAAGTAAACTTTTTATTAAATTGTGAACTTAACTAAAAAACTTTTGAAACAAATAATAACAACCTTAAACTAGTTTGGTCTGTTTAAATACAAAATTATTGGAGTTTATTTTCTCTGAAATTAATATATACACAGTTAGTTAGGAATAATTACATATAAAAATAATTTAAAAATCTTAAGTGTAATATCAAATATAGTTTTAAAAAAATAATATTATTTACATTACATTTCCTTTAAAGCATAGTGTCCCCAAGCATAAGTATTTACATTGTCACTTAATATATATCTTTTTTCATCTGAACTACTTAAAGCTATTTTGTTAAAATTTTGCGTATAAATAGACGTAATTTCGATCTTAAAACTTTCATATTTCTATAAATAATCAAATTATGAAATAAAGAACTCTTATAATCTTCTATATTTTAGTCATTAACAACATATTTTTAACCCCTTTTGCTTTTTTAATGCTTTCATTTTCTTTTTTGAAGAAAATACATTATTGATCTTAAACCTATAAATTCAAGCTGAAGAAAGGTATATGGATTATCTTTTGCATAATCTGACGTATCAAAAGTGTTGAATCAGATTTGGGTTTATGTCACTATAAAAATCTTCCGTTGTTATTGTATATATAAAACTATCTGTATCTATATAATTAAGGATTTCATACAATTATAGTCAAAATTATACATTAAAATTTTAGACTGGTCTAAAATTGTGAATCTTATATAAATCAGTTTGTTATAATGTATTATAGTTTTCTTTAACTCTATAGCCACTTTGAATTATTTTTCTATTATCAATATTTTCCCTTGTTTTACTACACACGGAATTATTCATTAATTTAAAAAAGTTTTTTTCAAAATAATTTTAGCTTTTTTTTGGTTTGGTTTAAAGATAAAATTATTAAAGCTTAAACTTAATTCGATATTTTTTGAAAAGCTATAAAAAATGTTTAAATTTGGTTTTGAATTCAAAGCTAATAAAACTAGTCCGTTATGTTTGAAAATGAAGCTGTCAACTGAAATTTTAAAGCTGAAAAACCACCTAACCAAAACTTGATTTCCTTTTTTCTTATTATTACTTCTACAAGGTAAACCTTAGGAAGTTTAACAGATGCAAGTTCCGGTTCATAAAAACGTTAAACTGAATTTAAAATTTATTTGAAAAATTTAAAGTTTGGGTTTGAATTCAAAGCTAATAAAGCTCGTCCGTTACGTTTGAAAAGTAAGCTGAAATGTTTAAAAAAGTCCTGGAAATTTTTTTTGTGAATTTGACTCTAAAGTTTTGAAACAAATAATAACAAGCTTAACCTAGTTTGGTTTAAATACAAAATTACTAAAGCTCAAGCTTAATTTAATATTTATTTGAAAAGTTATAAAAAATTTTTAAAGTTAGTTTTGAACTCAAAGCTAATAAAGCCCGTATATTATGTTTGAAAATTAAGGTGCCAATTGTCATTTTAAAGTTGAAAAGTTTAAAAAACCGATAGAAGTTTTTTGTTTGATTATAAAGTTAACTAAAAAACTTTTGAAAAAATAAAACAAATAAACGTTTCAAATTATATTAATAATATAAGCTTTGAATATGAAATACAAATAGACAACATGATTAAGTTCAAATTAAAAATAAACTTTTTATTTAGTTGTAAAATTAACCAAAAAAGTTTCAAAACAAATAATAATAAGCTTAAACCAGTTTGGTTTGTTTAAATACAAAATTATTTTTTTTTGTGTTCATAGTGTTTATTTTCCACGAAATTAATATAAACAAAGGTAGTAAGAAGTAATTACATATATAAATAATTAAACAATCTTAAGTAATAAAAACAATCATATTACATATCAAACACATAAAAAAAATAATATTATTTACATTACATTTCCTTTAAAGCATAGTGTCCCCTAGCATAATATTTAACTTTTTTCATCTGAACTACTTAAAGCTATTTTGTTAAGATTCTGCGTATAAATAGTGTGTAATTTCTCTAAAGATCTAAAAACTTTCATATTTCTATAAATAATCAAATTAGGACATAAATAACTTATATTTAAGTCATTTACAACATATTTTTTAATCTCTTTTGCTTTTTTAATATTTTCATTTTTTAAAGTCTGAAGAAAATACATTTTTGACCTTAAACTTATAAATTTAGTAATTAACATAAAAGAAGGGAAGTTAACTTTTTATTCTAAATGTGGTTTTAGAACAACAGTTTTTGACAGAAATGTAATTTCAAATTTAGTTGATAACATTTTTAAAATGGCTAAAAAATTTAAACAAGTTGTTTTAAAAGCTCATAATGAACAAGGTTTTGATCTCCAGTTTATTTTAAATGAATTGATGCATAAAAGTGACATAGAGCTAAATTAGTCATAAGAGACACAAAAATTTTTCAGATACAGATTAAAAATATAAGGTTTTTAGATTCTATGAATTATCTTCTAATCATCTGCAACTAAATTATTTTCATTAATTTTTGCAATAATCTATCAAAACAAGTTTCATATTAAACTCGGTATTTTAGCTTTGTTCATAACAATCAATAAATATTTTTCGATTTTGTTCTTTCATTGTATCAGGAAAATAGTAATGCATAAGTGGTATTGGCCCAATTTATATTTTCTTTTGCATTGAACAAATGAGGTAAATAGCGCTTTTTTAAATTAGTTTAAAAGTGAAAGCTTTAGGAAGTTGACTTAGTGGCATTAGAAGATAATTCATAGAATCTAAAAACCTAATATTTTTAATCTGAATCTGAATAATTTTTGTGCCTCTCATGACTAATTTTGCTCTATGTCATTTTTATGCATCAATTAATTTAAACTAATTAGTAGTGTTAGTAACTCCGCCGTAGCCGGTCCCAAGCCCGGTTGAGAAAGGAGGAGGGAACAATAGTTCCAACCTGAATGGCCACATACATCGACGTCTCCGGAAGTAGGAAAACGCTATATAATGCAGTTGAACTCGTAACATAGTTATGAGAACTTCAATGCATTATATGGCAAATTCTGAAGCAACTCTTCAAACCCAACGGCCCTTCAAAGATGGGGGTTTGGCATACGGTTAACAGCCCTATCCAGTAAAAAATATTGTTACGAAACCTAAATCAAAGCCTCGTATACAAATGGAAACACGGCACCGACCCAAGCAACAGAAAATGGATATTGATTTTGCAACATGGAATGTGAGAACACTGAACAAAGAAGGAGCGTTAAAATCCCTGCTACCTGAACTAATAAAATATAAAATAGCAATAGCAGCAATTCAAGAAACAAAATGGCACAACAAAGGTATTTCGGATCTTAGGAGCCACTAGAATACCGAGTGGAAAAGATGGTGGAAAGAGAGAATTCGGCATGGCATTTTTAGTTAACAAAGCGTACAAACAGGCGATCCTAGATTTTAAACCAGTTAATGAGAGACTCTGTGTAATCCGCATCAAAACAAGATTGCACAATGTATTCTTGTTAAACGCTCATGCACCTACCGAGGATAAGGCGGAACAGGTCAAAGAGGATTTCTATAGTAAACTGGAGGCTGTCTACGATCAAATACCATTGAACGACATTAAAATTCTGCTCGGGGACATGAATGCGAAAATTGGAAAAGAGGAAGTATACAAAGGCACGATTGGAGAACACAGCCTACATAGTTCCATCAACGATAACGGACAAAGATTAATCGATTTCGCGAGTAGCAAAAGAATAGTTATATCATCCACATTCTGCCCCCACAAGGACATTCATAAGATCCCATGGGTATCTCCCAACGGAAAAACGTTCAACCAAATTGATCACGTTTTAGTTGAAAAGAGAAGGGTATCCCCCATCATGGATGTAAGAACCTATAGAGGAGCCTGCTGTGGATCGGATCATAATCTTGTGAAAGTCAGATATAGGAGCAGAATCATAGCCAAACGAGCATTGAGGAAACACAATGCAACGAAGTTGGACGTAAGCAAAATAAATATAACATCTGTGAAAAACGAGTACAAAGCGTCGATCGAGACAAACTTAAATCTAGAGGAGTTGCAACACATGGAGCTAAATGAAATGTGGGATAGTTTAAAATAGGCACTTCATCGAGCTTCTGAAGAAACTATTGGTTTCCAGCCAATAAAAGTTCGAAACGAATGGTATGCAGAGATGCGGTAGCCGCAAGAAATGAAGCACACAAAGAAAAATTAAGTAGACCAACACGTGCTAAGCAACTACATTTCAAGCAACTTAGAAGAGAGGCCGACAAAATCTGCAGAAAAAAAAAGGAAATGGCAGAACGATGCGCTAAGAAAGGTCCAAGATAATTTGCAAAATCGCGATAGTATCAGAGCAGCATACAAAGACATCCGCATCATCAGAGATGGTTACAAAGCCCAGTCAAACCTATGTAGAGATGCAGAAGATAATCTTTTATCATCTGAGGATGACATTAAGAACAGGTGGAAAGAATATTTTGAAAACTTACTAAATGCACCAAACAATGAAGTAAATGAACAAGAACAGATCACAGTGGAAAGGCAAACCCAAAATGAAATCACAGGACAACCTACATTAACAGAGGTGGTCATTGCCATAGAGCTATTGAAAAATAACAAGGCTCCTGGTGCAGATAACATTCCGGCTAAACTTCTACGAGATGGAGGAGAAACGGTACAAAAAATCCTTCATAAAATAATACTAAAGGTGTGGCAAGAAGAAAAAATACCCGCTGACTGGCAACTAAGTATTATATGTCCAATCTACAAAAAAGGAGACAAGCTCAACTGTAAAAATTACAGAGGGATATCGCTACTTAGCACTTCCTACAAAGTTTTCACTAACATGTTGAAAGCCCGCTTAGAAATAGTTGCCGAAAACGTCATTGGCGAATACCAGTCCGGTTTCAGGCCAGGACGGTGTACAGCGGACCAGCTATTTGTGCTGAAGCAGGTATTGGAGAAGTGCTGGGAAAGAAATGTCGATGTACATTAAATCTTCATAGATTTCAAGACCGCCTATGACTCTATCCAAAGGGAAAAATTATACGTAGTTTTA
Organism: Dolichopus griseipennis; assembly: GCA_963082915.1. NCBI lineage: Eukaryota > Metazoa > Arthropoda > Insecta > Diptera > Dolichopodidae > Dolichopus > Dolichopus griseipennis. The sequence continues at coordinate 276,954,917 of OY720441.1, forward strand.
AGCAACCTAGGCGTACCGGAAAAGCTAGTAAGACTGATTAAAGCGACTATGCAAAACACAAGCGCGAGGGTAAAAATCCAAGGGGACCTTACAGAACCCTTCAACATCAAACAGGGACTGAAACAGGGGGATGGACTCGCGCCTATGCTTTTCAATCTTGCCCTGGAGCACATAGTCAGGAAAATCCCATCTGACCCGAATGCCACGTTGCTATTCAAAACCACCCAGATAGCAGCATACGCAGACGACTTAAATCTACTAGAAAGATCAGAGGCAGGTGTCAGAGAATGCTATATCCAGTTAGAGAAAACAGCTATAGAACTGGGTCTGAGGATAAACATGGATAAGACGAAAATGTTAGTAGTATCCAGACGTAACCAGAGAGAGAAACAAAACATTAATTTTGGTGATGACAACGTGGAAGTAGTAAAAAATTTTGTCTATCTAGGGGCCGAAATAACAAGTGGAAACGTTGAACATCAGAGGTAACCCGAAGGATAGGCAAGGCAAACAACGCCTACTACTCTGTGTTGAAGATAATGAGATCTCGAGAAGTAAGCAGTAAAGGTTTTTATATTTTTTCTTTTCCGTTCAGGTAAGTAAAAAATATGACAACTTACATGACAATTATGAACGAGAACGCCATAGTTGAAACTACTCCAGTCTTTTATTGCATTTCTCAAGATCTAACTTCATCTAACTCCCCCCTCCTCCATTTTTTTAGGTTCTAGGAATTAAATTGTGAATTCCAAAAAAAAAATTTGGAATTTTACTAAGAATTATACTATCTAATCCAAAATGAGTAAAACTGAGAGACACTTTCTTCAATTTAAGAAGCCGCTTTTAAATTTAAGAAAAACCTTT
>OY720441.1:276955980-276985071 GCA_963082915.1 Dolichopus griseipennis
GTTTTTTTTTTTTTTTTTTTTATGTATTTATGTATTGAAGATGATGATGGTCATATAATATATATTATAGATTCTGGCCCACGACACTGTCTATTCCTGGTGACAGTGTGGCAGGGTCGCCATGTAATGTATGCTGGATGGTATTAAAAAAATGTATTGATGACAAATCAATACGGTACTGTGTGATCTTCTAACAGAGGTTGGCTTATGACACAGTGTAGTTCCGTAATTGATTTGGATAATTTTTAGTGCATTATGCAATGCACTTTTTCAAACATTTAGGCGTGCTGCGCCTCTATCCAGTTTTTAAAATGAATAACACAATTATTTCCTTTATTGGCAAAGCCAAGAATAACATTTTTTTTTATTTTACCAAAAACCCTTGGTATTTATACCTTTTTTTTCAATTACAAATACATATAATTTAATTACAATAAAGATTACTAATTTCTACTAATACAATTAATATTACACAAATTAGTTCTTACATTAAAAATTTGGTTCTAGTTACTTTAACCCAAATTTATTTATATATTGGTATGCTAGAAATAATAATTCACATAGTACATTCCAAGAACCTCTTTAAGTGGGTCACTAGGTATTCTGTACACTCCGTTCATTAACACTAAGAATATACCACACACAATGTAATGCATTGCTTATAATTATTATTAGTAACATATGGTATATTCATATTACGAACGAAATGAAAACAGAAAGAAAAAAAAAAACCAAAAATATAGAATGCAATTTGATCCTTTAATTTGTAGAATATATTTATTTTAATTATAAGAATTGTCACAATAATGCTTAAACAATTATTTGCGGTGTATCACGGAATACAACTTATTGCAGTGTATTATGGAATTGAATGTAGATACACTACAATTGATTTTATGACTCCTTTCTCATATGTTAGAGATAATATGGTCAATTATGGTATCTGATGTATTTGTTGTTGTCGTTGCTGATATCTAATATAACTGATATTAGATATAACTGATATCTATTTCGTTTACGATACGCACCGGAGAACTATTTATTAAATCGAAGTATTTTTTTGTTAAACTGGTGGCTTTTAAAAGGTCAATGGTAGTATCCCCCACAAATACGAAGTTTTTGTACTTTTCAGAAAGACCTTCAATGAATTAAAGTTACTTCCTTATCCGTTGGTGAGCTATACCGTTGCTACAGTTAGTTTATTGCTGTTATTCTTTATTTGGATGACTATTAAATAAAGTATTTTTTTTTTAAAATGACTTAAAAATTTATTTCTTTTCTGTACCTGAGTGTACCTCCACCCGTGCTTTTTTTTCTGCTATTAAACGCAGGACTAAATTAGTTTATTCCGAAATAGCATTTTTCATTTTCGTACAGCCAGATTATAAAAGTTCTTTATTTCATAATTTGATTATTTATAGAAATATGAAAGTTTTGAGATCGAAATTACACACTATTTATACGCAGAATCTTAACAAAATAGCTTTAAGTATTTCAGATGAAAAAAGATTTATATTAACTGACAATGTAAATACTTATGCTTGGGGACACTATGCTTTAAAGGAAATGTAATGTAAATAATATTTTCCTTTAAAAATGTATTTGATATTACACTTAAGATTTTTAAATTATTTTTATATGTAATTATTCCTAATTAACTGTATATATATTAATTTCAGAGAAAATAAACTCCAATAATTTTGTATTTAAACAAACCAAACTAGTTTAAGCTTGTTATTATTAGTTTCAAAAGTTTTTTAGTTAAGTTCACAATTAAATAAAAAGTTTACTTTTAACTTGAACTTGATCACGTCGTCAATTTGTATTTCATGATCACAGCTTTTATTATTAATATAATTTTAAAAGTTTATTTTTTCCGTTTTCCAAAAATTTTTTAGTTAAGTTAGTACTCAAACAAAAAAATTTCATCGTTTTTTAAGCTTTTTAACTTTAAAATTTCAGTTGACAGTTTAATTTTCAAACATAACGAACGATTTTTATTAGTTTTGAATTCAAAACGAACTTTAAAAATTTTTTATAACTTTTCAAAACAATATCGAATTAAGTTTAAGCTTTTCAACTTATATTTCATTTGTAACGGACGAGCTTTATTCGCTTTGACTTTAAATCCAAACTTTAAAAAGTTTTTATAATTTTTCAAATAAATATTAAATTAAGTTTAAAACTTTCAGCGTTATTTTCAAACGTAACGGACGAGCTTTATTAGCTTTGAATTCAAAACCAAACTTTAAATTTTTCAAATAAATAATAAATTAAGTTTAAGCTTTTCAGTTTAACTTTTAAACGTAACGGACGAGCTTTATTAGCTTTGAATTCAAAACCAAGCTTTAAATTTTTCAAATAAATATTAAATTATGTTTAAGCTCTTCAGCTTATTTTTCAAAAGTAACGGACGAGCTTTATTAGCTTAATAGTTATTAATTTAAGTTTAAGCTTTTCAGCTTAACTTTTAAAAGTAACGGACGAGCTTTGTTAGCTTTGTATTTAGAGCTTAAAAGCTTTAGAGCTTTTCATCCAGAAACCCCATATCTATACTACAGAAATAGCAAAATTTAAATTTTTAAGCCCTTATAGTTCCTAAACAAGGGGCGTGACAAAAAAATTTTGTTAACCGACTCCTACTAATTTTGGAGGACCTAACTTCTCCCAAAATTTCAAGTTCCTAGATTGAACCGTTTAGAAGATATGTGTGACCAAAAATTTTACAAAAAATTAGTTTTACATAATTGTAAATTTTAGTACCCTATGTAAATCAAAACATTTACCATTTAAAAATCAAAGCAATCATAAACATTTACCATTTAAAAATATATAAAGTTTATGAAACCAGCTATCTTTTGCCGTTTTCAGATTGAAAATACACCTAATAGACAATTTAAAAATAATGGTATAATAATTTAAAAATTGGGATTTTTCGAACTTTGTGGGGCTGTATCTCCATAACGGGTGGGGCTACAGAAAAAAAATTCTTCCATGAAATTATTTATTTTGTAATATCTACCCATGGTTAAAAATTCTTTACTCTATTTCAAACGGTGTAAAAGTTTTGTAAATATACGGACGGGCAGAGTGAATATATAGGCACATTTTTACAGAATTTTTTGAAAATGTGCTAAAAAGGGAACTTTTATTAGTATTTTTTACAAAATTAAATTAAAAAATATATTGTTTTTTATTTAAATTAATTATTGTAGTAAAAATTATTTAACATTTAAAACATTTAAAACTCATATAAAAAATTAAATTATAAATTTGCGTAACTTTTCTTTAAAAGGAAAATTTTTGTAGGGAAATGTGTCAAATTTTTTTTTTATTTCTTAATTTTCTTTTCTTTTTTATGGTAATTTACCCGAACTACTGGAAATTAGAGAATCACAGAGTTTGCCACAAGCATTGCACATAAGTTTAAGAATTGAAAACATTAAAAAGAAAGCCAAAACAACACAAACTAGTAAAAACAAGCAAACAGTAAATTCACTCAAGACTGTTCCAAGGAATAATCCAAATCAGCAAAAATATCCTAAAAGTACCTATTATCAACATAATCCAAGAAGAAATAATACTTATCAACCAAACCAATCAAGTAGGAATCCCTACAATCCAAACCACTATAGAAACAATTTTTACCAACAAAATTAACAACAACGTTTTTTTCCAAATCAACAACAACGTTTTTATCCAAATCCTCAACAACGCTTCTATCCAAAGCCTCAATAAACTGCAAAGAGAACACAAAATCAGGATATACCTCAAAATGAAATATTAACTAATTGACAAACTAAAGTGCAACCGGCATCCCAACAATATCGAAACCCTTACAGACCTAATTATACCCAAATAAAAAATTTTAATAATAATAGAAGACCAAACCCAAATCAGAATTACTTTAGCTATAAAACCAAAAAGATTAACTACATTAAACCCAATAAAAAAGAAGATGAAAGTCAACTTAGACAAGATTCAAAGAGAAATGCGACCAATGTTCTTGCACTCATAACAAAAACTTCAGTTCCAACCAAAACAACAATAATCCTTTTTTAGAATAAAGACCTCTTTGATCCCAATCTTGAGCATACAATGGGGAAAGGGGAAGTCTAAAAAATTCTCATAGATACTGGCTCTAAGAAAAACTACATAGACTCTCGATTAATAGAAAACCCAATTCCAAATGAAGAAGTTTTTGAAGGAAGCTCAATTGGAGGAAACATTGCTGTCACACATCATGTCTTTATAAACATTTTAAGCCCTAAATTACTAAAATTAAAATTCTATATCTCATCAAACCTAACATTTGAATTATATATTTTATATTAGTAAACGATAGTATGAAAGAATTAGATGCAATAATATATACCAACGAAATGGAGAACAACCTAGAATTAAGGAAAAAACATAAGGATTCCAATAAAACAATATGCCTCAGAATCTGTCAATAAAATAGAACTTCGCCTTACTCATCTTAGTACATTACAGAAACAATAAACTAACTATATCGTGGAAAAATATAGTAACTTATTCGCTGATCCTGACGAAAAACTTACTTATACCACGGGGTACAAGCGGAAATCAGAACAACAGCAGAAGACCCGGTTTATACGAGAATTTATCCGTACCCAATTGCACTAAAAAATGAGATAGAAGATCATGTCCAACAATTATTAGATTGTAAGACCATTTAGATCGACCTACAATTCGCCGGTATGGGTATTACCGAAAAAGGAGAATGCGTCAGGGAAGAAGATGTACCGGATGGTGATAAATACCCCATATCCGAGAAAGCACATGCGTTGGCTAATTTAGGCAAAAGTAAAGTATTTTCAGTTATTGATCTAAAGAGCGGATTTCACCAAGTACCTCTTAAGGAATGCGACATAGAAAAAACTGCTTTTTCTATCAGTAACGGGAAGTATGAGCTTACCAGACTCCCTTTCGGGTTGAAAAACACACTATCACAGTTCCAAAGGGTTCTTGATGACATTCTAAGACAAAATATCGGAAATAAATGTAAATAATGGGCGAACATGATGAAGGACACTTTAAGAATTTGGAGGACGTATTTAAAACGTTAGAAAACGCGAACATGAAAGAACAATTGGATAAGTGCGAATTTCTCAAGAAGGAGGTAGAGTATTTGGGATTCATTGTTACAGTAGAAGGATTAAAAACAAACACAAAAAAGGTCCAAACTATTTGTGAAATGCCATTACCAAAAAATTTAAAAGAACTTAGATCCTTTTTAGGAATGTCAGGATATTACAAAAGATTTATCTGTTATTATGAAAAAATCGCAAAACCCCTGACATCCCTTTTAAGAGTGGAGGATGACCGTGTTTCCAAACCCCAGTTATGAAATATGCCAATAATCCTAGATGAAGAAGCAAAAGAATCGTTCCTTAAGCTGAAAAACGCCCTAATTTCTGAGGAAGTAATTTTAAGTTACCCAAATTTTGAAACAGACTTCGAGTTAAAAACGGACGCCTCTAATTATGCAATTGGAGCAGTGCTGTCCCACGGCAAAAGACCTATTATCTTTTTATGCAGGACATTATCTAAAACCAAAGAGGCATATGCAACTAACGAAAAAAAACTATCAGCCATTATTTGGGCACTAACTTTTTTAAGAAATTATTTGTATGCAGCAAGAAAAGTAGTGATTTTTACTGATCACTTACCACTTACATATGCCTTAAGTAACAAGAATTCTAAAACTTTGCTACAATTAAAATTAAAAATGTTTTCTATAAACGTAAATTCTTGTAGATCTTATCTTAAACAACTTTCATTAATAAATTTTTTAAACGTGCACAACCCGGATGTGGTTACCTTATGTGAAACGAAATTAGATAAAACTAGACGTATAAAAATAAAGGATTATAAATTAATTCGACATGATAGTTCTGAAGCTACTTTAGGTGGAGGTACGACCATTCTAATTAAAAATAATTTAAAATTTGATATAATTAAAGATTATACTCTAAATAGGTTTAAATGTTTAGAAGTATGTATCATAAAAATAAGACTTTTAAATAGAAATAAAAATCTTTTTATAATATCTGCTTATGCATCACAAAATCATAATGCTAATTTTAATAAAGAATTACTGGAATTATTTCAAACTCTTCAATTAGATAACATTAATAACTATTTTATTTTGGCAGGAGACTTAAACGCTAAACACATAAAATGGGGAAATCAATCAAATAATGCTCGAGGATCTATTCTCGAAAAATTTATCGAAAGATTTAATTGTATGTATAGGATTAAATTATATTCTTCCGATATACCGTCATTTCCTAGAGGAGAATCGTATATCGACATATTCCTAACTGACATAAGAATTAATTTAAAAACTAATAATCAGAACCAAATAAAACCATATTCTTATGATAGTGACCATTTAGCTTTAGGCACTGAAATTAGTTATAATAATAGGGAAGAATATTTACTGGCTCCATCACCTGAAAAAATTTATTTATTTAGGAAAGCTAAATGGAACAAATTTAAAAAAGTTTTACATAATTTAGTAAGAAATGATGATGTTCTTAAAAATATTCCTAACAATAAAAACCTAACAGATAGGGACATTGACTTTTATATCGAAAACATTGAAAATTCAATACGGAAAGCAATGTCGTTAACAATCCCATCTAAAAACAATAATTTTAATAGCCTAGATATTTACTTAAATCCAACTATTACTAGACTTAAAAAATATAAAAGTGAATTACTTACACCTAAATTTAAATTAATTAAAATAAAAATAGACAAAAACGCACCATCATTTCTAAGAATTAATTCATTAATGAAAAACATAAATTCATTAATAAAACAAAATATTAAACTCTCAATAAATAATTATTGGACTAACAGAATCAAAAACATAAAATTATCAAACAATAAAAACTTTTTCTCTGAAATTAAAAAAATTTATAAAAAACAAACCTCAAACAAAATTGACTACTTAAAAATTCCAATTAACAATACGGAAATTTTAAACGACGCCCAATTAAATTTAAGTAAACTTAAAATAGAAAACAATAATTATATTATCAAAGAAAACGAACACATAAATGAAGTAATGGCAACACATTTATACCAAGTTCAAAAGCAAGTTACAAACAGATTTTCCCCGATAAGTAACAATGTAGAGCAAAGTATTAACAATTTAAACCAAATAATTCAAAATAACAAAACAAATAAAATATCCCTTCTTAAATTTAACAATCATTTACATTCAAATAATTTACTTGAAAATGAAACTTTAAATAATTATTTTATAGCTCAAAATGAACTCAAAGATATTTTATCAAAACTTAAAGGTAAAACATCGTCAGGTATAGATAAAATTCCAAATATAATGTTAAAACATCTTCCTATTTCAGTAATTAACTTATACACAATAATTTTTAACAATTGCCTTAATATAAGCTACTTCCCAAATAAGTGGAAAAAAGCAGTTGTTATTACATTAAAAAAACCAGGAAAAAGTGCTTCAGATCCTAGCAGTTATAGACCAATAAGTTTATTACCAAATTTAGGAAAAATCCTAGAAATAATAATAAATAAATTTATAGTCAAAATAACTGAGATTAAAAATATTATACCATCAAATCAGTTTGGTTTTCGTCATAAACACAGCACAATACATGCTATGACGAAGCTTTCATCGGATATATGTAGAAATATAAACGATGATAAGGTTGTAGCAGCATGTTTTGTGGACTTTGAAAAATCTTTTGACACCGTCTGGATTGATGGTATAATATACAAACTCTTAAAATATCAATATCCCTTACATTTAGTTATTCTGATTAACAACATGATTAGAGGTAAAACTTTTAGCACATGGGGGTCGGATAATCATTTATCCAAAGAATTCAAATTATCTGATGGGTTACAACAGGGCACTGTAAATTCCCCTATTTTGTTCAATATATACATAAGCGAATTACTGAATTCTCTAAATAAAAATTTAGAGCCCAATTACAGTATAGCATTTGCGGACGATCTGACAATTTACGCAACGAGTAATAATCTAAGAGATGCACAATACATTTTACAAAAAATGTTTTATAAAGTGATATCTTATAGTAATCTTTGGAAGCTAAAAGTAAATTATCAAAAATGTGAAACTATGTTATTCAGGAATACCATTAACAAGGTAAAATATAATGTTAAATCATGCTGGAGAGATTTTTATATATTAACTCCAGACAAAACAAAAATTAAAAACTCTGTGAAATTCAAGTATTTAGGAGTTCACTATAATTATTTGTTAAACTTTAACTATCATGTTTAAATCAAATAAGAAAAGCAAATAACGCCTTTATTAATTTAGGAAAATTTTTCTTTTCCAGAACACTTTGCAACAATGTTAAATTGCTCTGCTACAAAACCTTAATCCGTCCAGTACTAACATATGCCTGTCCAATATGGTATAATGTTAATGCTTCTGTGATGGAAAAATTAAGAATATTCGAACGCAAGTGTTTAAGAGCTTGTACAAATTACAATAGAAAACCTAACACTAATATGCACTATTATTCAAATAAATTTATATATGATAAGGCGAACATAATTAGAATCGACAATTTTATCATTTGTCTCATACGTAACCATATTCAAAGGAGTAGTGAATCATGCGAGAACTCATTAATCTGCCATCCATGGTACGAAAATTTTGAGTACATTAAAAACTGCCTAGTTACAGGTTTTTTGCCTCCAGAAGGATTCGTGTTTTTGGACAAACATAATTATATCGAAAATAATCAAAATATTCCGATTTTATACCACTATAAAAGAAACGCGAAAATAAAACAAATACCTTTAAATTTAAATACAATAAATATTAATGAGTTGTTTAAATATGATATGTATATTCCTGCAAAAAATAAATTAGAAATTAAAAAACCATACTTTTGGAAAAATTTAGATGTAACGTAGGTTATTGTAGGTTTAGGTATAGGTATTGTAGGTTTAGGTATAGTATTAGGTTATTTTATTTTTAAGTTTTTATAAAACATATAAATAAAAAAAATTGGTTTTTATATAAAAAAAATTTTTTCCAATAAATTCAATTATATTAATATTAAATTAAAACTAATAATATATTTTATTATTAGTACTAATAATTTATTTTTTAAAATCAAAATATCAAATTAAAACATCAAAAGAGATTATATTAATATATTTCTAAATAAATTGTGAGAGCTGACATATTGGTCAGCCATGTACAAATTACATTTTAGCATATTTTTTTTTTTTATTTTTTTTATACCCTACACCTATAGAATAGGTAAAGGGGTATATTAACTTTGGTATGGTGTTTGTAACCACCTAAAGGAAGCGAGCTAGATATGGAAAAGTATATATATTTGTGATCAGCGTGACCGCCTTAGTCGATATAGTCATGTCCGTCCGTCCGTCCGTCCGTCCGTAGGCACGATAACTCAAAAAATAATGGAGCTATCTTGATGAAATTTTAACTGTAGGTTACTAGGACTGAAAGTACGGCGGGGATTGCATATGGGCGAAATCGGCCCATGGGTTCGGATTCTGGACCTTTTAATCGGTTTCAGGGTTAACGAACAAATATAAAAAATCACGATAACTCAACAACTAATGACGCTATCTTCATCAAATTTGTGCTGTAGGTTACTAGTAATGAAAATACTTCGGGAATTGCGTAAGGTCGGGATTGGACCATGGGTTCGGAACCTAGAACTTTTTGATCGAATTTAGGCCAAACGAGCATAATTCCGAAACCAATGAAGATAGAACCTCCAAATTTAGTATCAGGGTGTCCCTTCCTATTTCCTAAGTGTCTTGTGAATTTGGGTCCCATTGGAGTAGTGGGTCGGGGACCAGCCACACATTTCCGAAGACCTTAAAGCATATCTTTAAAATTAATAAAGATAACAACTTGAAAAAATGTAGAAGCTTCCAATTTGCCACAAGGGTGTTCTTTACTATCTCTTGCGTGTTCCCCTAATTTTGGATCAATTGGAGTGGTGGTTCTGTACCCCTCTCAGACCTCCCAAGTTTTAAAGGCTTATAATCGAAATTACTAAAAATAGTTACTTAAAATTAGGATAGACCGTTCAAATTGTGTACAAGGATTAACTAGTACTATAAGTACAGCGCGGACTATATAAGGGCGAAATCTGCCCAACGGTTCGGATTCCGGACCTTTTAATCGATGTCAGGGCTAAGGAACATATATAAAAAATCACGATAACTCAACAACTAATGAGGCTATCTTCATGAAATTTGTGCTGTAGGTTATTGGCAGCGAAACTACGGCGGTGATTACGTACGGTGAGGATTGGACAATGGGTTCGGAACTTAGAACTTTTTGATCGAATTTAGGCCAAACGAGCATAATTCCGAAACCAATGAAGATAGAACCTCCAAATTTGGTATCAGGGTGTCCCTTCCTATTTCGTAAGTGTCTTTGAAATTTGGGCCCCATTGGAGTAGTGGATCGGGGACAAGCCACTCAGTTCTTAGGCCCTTAAAGCATATTTTCGAAATTAATAAAGATAGTTACTTGAAACAAATGTAGAAGCTTCCAATTTGCCACAAGGGTGTTCTTTACTATTTCTGGCGTGCCCCCCTAATTTGGGATCAATTGGAGTGGTGGTTCAGAACCTCTCTTAGACCCCCCAATGTGTAAAAGCTTATCATCGAAATTAATAAAACTAGTAACTTAAAATTAAGATAGAGCGTTCCAATTGTGTACAAGGTTTAACTAGTATTGAAAGTATGACGGGACTGCATATGGGCGAAATCGTACCATAATTTCGGGTCCTGGAACCCTTGAAAAGTTCAAGGACTAACAAACATATATCTTAAAAACACCATAACTCAAAAAATAATGCCGGTATTTAGATGAAATTTAACAGTAGGTTACTAGTAATGAAAGTACCATGGGAATTGGTTGTGTTCGAGTTTAATTTCGAAGCCAAAGAATATATTTCCTATGTCCTATGTGTCTCCGAAATCTAGACTTAATTGTAGTGGTTCAGCTATGTTCAAAGGTACTTGCTGCATTTATGTAAAATTTATTTTTATATTTAAATGAATTATATGAAAAGGTGTAAATTTTTAATTGTATTTTAGAAATACATTTATTGCATATTTTGCGTTTATAAGTTTTTCTATTAGGTATATAAACTAACCATTTAAAATAATTGCAATTTTTAAAAATTTGGATTATTAAATATATTATGCTTTGATTATCTTTTTGTCACAAAATTTAATAATTAGAATTTTTTCATTTTGTAATTGAATTGGAATAAATATATTTTCATTTATTTCAAGTTCGTTTGTTTTTTAATATTTTTAAATAGATAAATTAGTAAGAATTTGTAGTATTTTTTAATAGATAGGGTAATTAGAAAATGTTTTTAGTATTATAAAGTTAATTTGGTTAGCTATGTCTTACGATCAAATTAATAACAGCTTCTATGGTGTTAAAATGACTTATGGATATGTCCTTAAATTTGAACCAAATAGGTGTAGGGTATTTCTAAGTCGGTTGCACCGACTGACTGTTTCTTTACTTGTTTATTTTTACGTAGGTTGGAATGGAATCTTCAAAAGACACAATGAGCCCCGTAGCTTGACATTGCGTGTGGGATTCTTACCAACTAAACCATACCCTTCCTCTATTGCGATCTAGTCCTATAGGGCTAATGAGCAATTTTTCTTCTGACTTTATTTTAGTTTTAAATGTAGATTCCACCCAGCGATGTCTATCTAACTGTTTCTTTCTCTTATTATAGCTACACTAACTCAAAAGGCTTTACTCTTTTGAGTCGTCTGGCTATATTTGTATTATCCAGAAGCTGGACTACCTCGACATTTACATGGTTTTGGAGTCTTTTTTCGTGACTTCTTGCAAAATTTTGGATTTCTTTGTCTACAAATTCTATTTGCATATCTCTATGTAGGTCATAGTTTCTGATGAACCAGGGCGCGTTCACATTATTTCTTAGAACTTTATTCTGGAACCTCTGAATAACATCTCTATTACTCTTTTTGCTGCATCCCCATAGCTGGATGCCATATGACCATACTGGTTTCAATATTTGTTTATAGAGCAGAAGTTTGTTTTCTATTGTCAAGGTAGAGTGCTTACCTATGAGCCAGTACATTTTTCTATAACGGATTTGTATTTCTTCTTTCTTGTTTTTGATGTGGGCTTTCCAGCGAAGCTTTGCATCTAATGTCATACCAAGACATTTGGCAGTATTTGAATAAGGTATTTCTTGACCATTTATATATACTGGTTTATGGTCAATTTTTTTATTTGTGAAATCCACATGAATTGACTTAGCTTCATTTAATTTTAGCCTCCATCTTTTTGTATAATTTTGGATTTTTGTCATAGCTCTCTGCAGTTTTTCTGTAGATTCTTCATTATTTTCTCCGACAGCCAAAACCGCTGTATCATCAGCAAACGTCGCAATTATATTATTTTCAAGTGCAGGAAAATCACAAGTATACAGCAGATACAGTATTAGACCGAGTACACTTCCTTGAGGAAATCCAGCACTGATTTCTTTAAGATCGGAATATTCTCCTTCTTGTTTTATGTAGAAGTATCTGTCTGATAGATAGCTTTCTATCATTTCCGAATGCTCTTTTGGAAGGATTGTTTTCAGTTTACAATTCAATCCCTTGTGCCACACCTTATCGAATGCCTGAGTCACATCCAAAAAGATTGCTGAACAGACTTTCTTCTCCTCTAAAGCTTTTTCAATAGTGTTTGTTATTATGTGTACCTGATCTATTGTTGCATGTTTTTCTCTAAAGCCGAATTGGTGGTCCGGAATTAGATTCTTCCTTTCAATAACCGGTTTTAGTCTTCTCAAATAAATTTTTTCAAACAGTTTTGACATTATAGGCAGCAATGAGATTGGTCTATAAGACGATATCTCATTTGGTGGTTTTCCTGCTTTGGGTATCATAATGATCTCGGCCACTTTCCACAATTTCGGCACATATTTCAGCCTGAGTGCAGTATTTATAAGATTTGTTATTTTAACTATTGCCTTCTCTGGTAGCTGCTTCAGAATTTGTCCGGTTATTAAATCATATCCCTTAGCTTTTTTAAATTTAATGTTGTTTTTAATTTTTTTTTTCACTTCAGCTGGATTTGTTAATGCGATTTCCACTTGCTCCTGAATTTGTTCTATATCTAATTCTCCATCTTCATCTTCTTCTCCAGCGTTTACTTGAAATATCTTTTCTAGGTGTTCCGCAACTAATTTGGCTTTTTCTTTATTAAAATAATTTGGCTTTTTCTCGCCCACTTTCCGTCCAGTTTTCTAATTGGAGGAATCGCTGCAATAGGTTTTTTCAGATTTTTAGCTGCCTTCCAAAGAGAGTAATCAGTACTTTTATCATTTGTTAGCTTTTCCAAATATAAATTTATCGATTTGTTTTTCACTTCCTTAATTCTTCTTCTTAGTTGTTGGGTGAGATTATTCAGCCTAGTTTTATCTTGTGGAGCTCTAGTTTGGTGCCATTTTTTCCTTGCTCTGCGTTTTATTGCAATTAGTTCTAAGATTTCGGCTGGATATTTATTTTCTTTTACTCTTTGTTTAATTACTGGAGTATTTTCCCACACTGTAAGTTGTATATCGTTAATGTAGTTTTCCACCTCCGCATCCAATTGTTCTTTGTATTGCAACGGTACAGCTAGTTGTATTTTTTCTTCCAGACATACTTTAAAGCTTTCCCAGTCAGTGTCTTTATTGGCGAGAATCGGAATGCTCTGCTTTTCAATAGCGTTTTCACTTACAGTTAGCAGATTTGGTGAGTGGTCAGAGTCCATTTCCTGCCTATCTTCTATCTGTATGAAATTATTCGAAATGTTTTTAATAATGAAAAAATCTATTAAATCAGGTATTTTATTTGGATCTGTAGGCCAATATGTAGGTTTTCCTGTTGATATGGTTTCACACCCAAATTCGCTTGTTGCTTGGAATAATTCTCTGCCTTTGGTTGTTGTTAGCCGTGATCCCCAGTGTGAATTTTTGGCATTAAAATCACCTCCTATAACAAACTTTTTTCCTAGTTTCTTAAAAAGATCCAAATAATAATGTTTCTTCAGAGAGTACTTAGGTGGACAATATATACTTGCTACTACAATAAAGTAGTTTTTACATTTTACGTTTACGGCCATAGCTTGTATTTCTTCTGTTTCAAATTTGGCTTCTTCAAAATGATGTATACTTTGTTTTATAATCACTGCACTTCCTCCTCCAGCAGAGTTACCTGGATGTATGCTATGATAAACTTTATAACCATGAAAATTAATATGCGTTTGTTTGTTAAAGTGTGTTTCTGCTATAAGACAAACATCTATATTATTTATGTCAAGGACTGCTTGTAGCTCTTGTTGGTGTTGTAGCAGTCAATTGGCATTCCATGAAAGAATTTTTAGTTTATTCATCTTTTCGATTTCGAAGCAGGTTTTTGGTACTGCCCTCTAGTGCTCCTATTCTACAATCCGTATCGACCATAGAACTTTCTATTTTGGTTACTTTTTTTAGTATAAGCTAAATAATATGGATTGTTTTAAATCATTTTCTTGTTCGCTATTATTATTAAGTTTTTTACCCGCAACAACTTGGGCATAAGTTTTACTGCTTCTATTTGTCTGGAAATCTTGCTTCACTTGCGACGTTTGCAGATGGCTTCTGATTTGTTTTTTAGCGTATTGTGGAGTATTCCTTTGTTGTGAATTTGGGCTCATATTCTTAAATTTGATTTTTTGCATTTCTTTTGCGATTATGCAGCCTCTATAATTAGCTGGATGTTGATTTCCGCAATGAACACATTTTGGTGGTTCAGTTTTAGGTTTCAAACATTCCCTGGTATGGTGCCTACCTGCACATTTTACACATCTTGGGGTTTTTCCACAATATTTGTGTGTGTGACCATATGCCTGGCATGATTTACATTGTACTACAAGCTTATTTTTTCTTAGGGGCTCGATATTCACAATACATTTTAGAATACTGTTAATCTCGTATATTCTGCTAATATCTTCTTCCGCTTTGAAGGTTAACATAAACATGTTTAATGGTTCTTTATTCTTCCAGCTACGTTTATTTGCAGCTCCTATTATTTTATATTCTCTATTTTCAAAATCTTTAATTATTTCTTCTGTTTTACACGAGTGAGGCAGGTTCTTCACCATAACTCGTATTGGCCTTTGCTGTTTGCTTTCGTATGAGTGCCAACTATATTTGTACTCTGATAGCGCTTTTGTTAAAGTTCTGTAAGCATCTTCATCTAACAAATTGATTTTTATACAATTCTTTCCAAGGAGTTTCATCTCAAACTGTTTTTCTGTTATTACTTTTTTTACTCTCTCGCAGAATTCATTATAGTTATTAAATTCATCCAATTATTGGCGGTGGAGATTGTTTTTTCTTAACTTTTTCCGGATCGGTTATTTTTTTTGGCGAAATAACCTTTTTATACCCGTGCATATATATAAGTTACTATTTTGTAATAATACACTATTTATTTTATTTCTAAATTTTATTACGTTTAACTTTACAAGATCAGAACTGAAGTGACCTTTTTTATTTTTAGCTTTCTTTCAAAACAAATTTTAAAATATTTACTGTTACAATTACATTTTTTTGATTGGTTAATTTTATGGTGTGATTTTATACAAAAACAATAATAATCTCATTATAATTAATTACAAACAGTTTTAGCATATTAACAAATATAATAAGAAATATAAAGTGCACCGAGTGTCTCGGTTGGCGATGAATATAAGTGACAATGGTGTTGATGTGTTAACTCCTCCCGCTTTAAATGTCTGCGTCCCTGTAGACTATGAGCACCTATTCCTTGTGTTACCGACAAAGTGATTGTTGGAAAGATGGTTAGATTCTTTACTGTTGTTCTGTAAGGAAACCTAAAAAGATTGAATGGGATGTTTATTAGCTGATGTTTTTAATTTGCGACTTATGTATTCGTCTTCCGCTTTCCGTTGTTATGGTTACCCTATGGTCTTTGGCGACTATCTCTTTTTTGTATATCGGTTTGTGTTTACTTTGAATTTGCTTTACGCCGACATAAATAGTTTGTCCGGGATTGTACGTTTGCGGTTTCTGTCTTTTCTGGTTTTCTCTTTTTTGTTTTATTTTTTGGTTTTTCTTTATTTGTTCGGCTAGGTTTTCGTTAACTTTCGCCCGAATGTCAATTAGGTTCTGGTAGTTCAATTTCTGCGTTCTACCGAAAAATATGTTCGAGGGTTTCATTTTTGTGACGGAGTGAATAGAGTTATTATATCTGTCGACCGAAATATTCATAATTTCTTTTAGATTAAGATCTGGGTATTCTTTCTGTAGGCATCTGGCTAGTTCAATGATAGTGGAGTGAACACGTTCGATTGTTCCATTAACCTCGCTTTTTTGGCACGGTGTTTTGTAAAGTTGAATTCCAAGCTCTTTTATATATTGTGAAATTATAGGGCTCAAGAAACTCGTTTCATTATCAGTCACTAATATCTCCGGTACTGTAAAATAGTGCAGTATTTTGGTGATTTTTTCTCTTAAATGAAGAACCGACTTGTCGCGTATTCGGAAGAGTTTTGTGAATTTTGAAAATTTGTCAATACATGAAATAAACTTTTCCCCTTGAAATTCAATCAGGTCCATATGTAGAATTTGTGCTGGGTATTTAGGAATTGGTGTTCCTTGCAGTTCTGGTTTTTTTGGATGGCGATCATATTTACTTGTATTACATATGTCGCATTTTTTTATGTATTTTTTTATTTCTTTGGCCATTTGTGGGAAGTAGTATTTCTCCATAATTTGGCTTTTATTCTCGATTATATTTCTGTGGGCTCGTCTGTGTTCTCGTTCTACGATTTCAAATTTGTGATCCTCGTTTTTTACATCCTCCACCAGTTTCTGGGTTATTCGAATTTTAAACTTAGAAAAGCTCTGTCTATATGTGTCTTGAAGCACTTGAATATACTTCTCGGGTATTTTAATGCCATTCACTATGTTTGGGTTCAATTTTTCCATCAAGATGTTTGTTAAACTATCCCGTGATATATTCGCTAGGCCCACAGTGTGACGATTATAACCGGGGTGCGGTTCTTCGTGCGCATTTATAACTCCGCCTTCCCGTATTATTAGCTGATTGTGAAAGACATTCAATGGTGCCTCACAATGGGCTATTAAATTTGAACTGTCCTCGTCCGCGCTATGAATTGTTTCAGTTCCAGATGAAGTTAGCATATTTGCTTCACTTTGAAGTCTGGAAAGTGCATCCGCAACATGATTTGTTCTTCCTGGCTTATACAAAAGTTCGTAGTTGTACTCCTCGAGTCTCGATTTCCATCTTTTCAACTTTGTGTTCGTATTTCTTGAGCTTAACGCGAATGTAAGCGGTTGATGGTCCGTAACGATTTTAATATTTTTCGCGCCGTACAGATAGTTTCGAAGGTTTTCAAGCGCCCATATTATCGCGAGCATCTCTTTTTCGTTTACCGCGTAATTTTCTTCGGTTTTATTTAACGATCGCGAGATATAGGTTATCGGATTATCTTTCCCGATTTCGCCCTGTGAAAGTACAGCACCGAGAGCTGAATCGGAGGCATCGGTTGTTAAAATAAACGGCTTCGAAAAATCAGGAAATATTAGCACTTCAGAAGATATGAGCATTTCTTTTATATGATTGAAAGCTTGTAATTCTTTTTCACCAAGTTTGATTTTAATTTTTTTCGATTGGGTTTCCTTAATGTGTCCATTTTCGCCCCTTGTCAAGTTTGTTAAAGGTTTTGCCAGTTTAGCAAAATCCCTTATAAATCGGCGATAGTACGATGCCAAACCAAGAAAACTTTTTAGATCTTTTAGGTTTTCCGGCGGTTTAATATTTTTGATTGCCGCTACTTTTTTTGGATCGGGTTTAATTCCTGTGGAACTTATTAAATATCCCAAAAATTCTGTGTCTGGTTCCAAAAATTGTGTTTTACTAATATTTACTCTCAAATTGGCTTCTTCTAATGTTGAGAAAATTGTCTCCACATTTCTCAGATGTTCTTCTGGTGTATTACCAAAAACGATTACATCGTCGATATAGACATAGCAGATTTTTCCGATGTATGGTCTTAGGACATCGT
The DNA here is from genome assembly GCA_963082915.1 of Dolichopus griseipennis. Taxonomy (NCBI): domain Eukaryota; kingdom Metazoa; phylum Arthropoda; class Insecta; order Diptera; family Dolichopodidae; genus Dolichopus; species Dolichopus griseipennis. The sequence continues at coordinate 276,974,168 of OY720441.1, forward strand.
CGATCATCCTTTGAAATATTGAGGGGGCATTTTTCAGCCCGAATGGCATTCTTGTAAACTCATACTTTCCATTCATGGTGGAAAATGCCGTTTTTGCAACATCGATTTCTTTCATTTTGATCTGGTGGAATCCGGATGTTAGATCTAAGGTCGTAAAGTACTTTGCTTTGCCTAGATTAGCGATTGTTGCCGAAATGTCCGGGATGGGGTATGCATCTGATATTGTTACGTTGTTTAACCTCCTAAAGTCAATTACAAGTCTATATTTTTTGACACCGGAAGAGTCAGGTTTTTTCGCTACCACCCATAATGGCGAATTGTATGGGCTTTTAGAGTGGCGTATGATTCCATCTTCTAACATCTGTTTTATTTGCTTTTCGACTTCTTCTCTTATGTTTGCTGGGTAAGGATATGATTTTGTATATATCGGTTCCTCGGTATTGGTGTTTATTTCTGCTTCGACGGTTGTATGAATTAGTTCTCTGTCGTTTATTGGTCCAAATAATTTTTTATGTTTCGTAATAATTTTTAACAATTCTTGTTTTATATGTGGCTCTAAATGCTCGTTGCGGATTTCCAGATTGTTGATCTGCGTTGAAAATTTTTCTTTGAGAGGGATAGTTATACCGGGTTTGATTGTCAAGGTATTGTGTTTTCTATCAATTATAGCCTCAAGTTCCTTCAGGCTATCGTCTCCAATTATCCCGTCGAAACTTTCTAACCCCGGAAGAATGAAAAAGTGGAAAACTGTGTCGTTTCCGACAGCTTTGAAAAATCTTCCGCTAGTCTTTTCCGTTATGTGTATATTTCCGGCTGCTGATTTTATTTTGAAAGATGCTTCTGCTGGCTGTGGTGTTTTCGCCAAGCCTGGGCGTATAAAATTTTTATTGGACCCTGTGTCTATCAGAAACTTAAGGATTAGTCCTTCCTTTGTTTTATATTCTAGGTAGGGTATACTGGAGAGGCACCCTCCATAAAATTTAGTTCATGAACTTCGTCGAATAATTCGACATTTGGTTCGTAAATGTTTTCATAGGCTTCGTCACTGATCTCCAAATCTTGGTAAAATTGATCTGATGTTTCCAAATAAAACAATTTCGGTTGCTTTTGCATTTGATGGTTCCTTGTGCTTGTCTGTGCTTCCCGTTGTGGCTCCTGGGCTGGCCTGTTCATATAATTAACTTGACGTGTCTGAGTTGAAAGACCAATTTCCATCCGCTCGTCTGGTTTAGGTTGTATTGGTCTAGGTGGTGGGTAGTTGGTTCTCTCGTGCCCAATATTATATGCCGCATTTCTTTGTTGGTCAGAAAGAACCACTTTTTGATGGTTAGGCCGTATTGCATTTGGTCTTGTAGTAAATATCTCGTTGATTGGTGTTGCAATTTTGTTAGCTGGATTCCCGGTACGAATTGTTAAGCTTCTATAAGTAAAGTTCTGTAGCTCCAGACAGGTTGCGTATGCTTCTGGGAGCGTTGTAGGCCGTTGTATTAGCAAAAATTTCGAAATTTCTCCCTTTAAGCCTCGTATGAAAACGTCAAGGGCCCGATTTCTGTAGGAATCTACGAGCACTTTCACCGTTTCGTCCGAGTAAGTTTCCGTCTTTATTTTATTAATTATTAATGAAAACTGGTGATTGATTTTTGCATAATATTTGTCTACGCTGTCTCGCCCTTGCTCGAGAATACTGAGTTGGTGTTCTAGTGTGCGCAAGTCACGCTTATCCGCATAGTGTAGTGACAAGCATTCCTTAATTTCTTTCCAATTTTCATCGAAAATGTTGTAGGATATAAGAGCGGCGTCGGCGTTACCCCGAATTTTTCCTCTAATTGATTGTAGAACTGTTCTGTACAACGGTTTTTCTCGCACGAGCTCGTAATCTTTTAAGATAGTCTCCACTCTATGCACCCACGAGACGTATTGTACAGGATCACCTTCGAATGCTGGCAATTCCTTCACACAATCAGGTAATTTACTTATCTCTTTTAGTTCCTGTTCGTTTCTCGGTGATACCAGTGAATTATTGCCACTTGGTTGTGATTGAATGCGATCCCTGGCTTCCATTTGTGTCAACCTTTCATCAAGATTCCTCGTAAGATCGATTTGTGAGGTTACTGCACCTGCTAAACTTGCAATTTGTGCCGAAATTCGTTCAATACTTGCGGTAAGTTGATCCATTTTTTAAGTTAAATTATATTATTCAAAAAAGGTTTTTTAATTATAAATTAATTACAAATTTGAATCAAAAATTTCTACTAGTTGTTGTTTTTATTTTTTATTAATTTTATTATAATTTTGATTTATTTATTTTATGTTGCAGTTTTTAAATTATAGATTAATTACAATTTTGAATTAAAAATTTCAATTTGTTGTTGTTTTTATTTTTTATTAATTTTATTATAATTTTGATTTATAAATTTTATGTTGCAGTTTTAAAATTATAAATTAATTACAAATTTGAATCAAAAATTTCTATTAGTTGTTGTTTTTATTTTTTATTAATTTTATTATAATTTTGATTTATTTATTTTATGTTGCAGTTTATTCAAAAAGGTTTTTAAATTATAGATTAATTACAATTTTGAATTAAAAATTTCTATTAGTTGTTGTTTTTATTTTTTATTAATTTTATTATAATTTTGACTTATAAATTTTATGTTGCAGTTTATTCAAAAAAGGTTTTTAAATTATAGATTAATTACAATTTTGAATTAAAAATTTCTATTAGTTGTTGTTTTTATTTTTTATTAATTTTATTATAATTTTGATTTATAAATTTTATGTTGCAGTTTTAAAATTATAAATTAATTACAAATTTGAATCAAAAATTTCTATTAGTTGTTGTTTTTATTTTTTATCAATTTTATTATAATTTTGATTTATAAATTTTATGTTAGAGTTTTTAAATTATAAATTAATTACAATTTTGAATTAAAAATTTCTATTAGTTGTTGTTTTAATTTTTTATCAATTTTATTATAATTTTGATTTATAAATTTTATGTTAGAGTTTTTAAATTATAAATTATAGATTAATTTAATTTATAGAACAAATTTTTATTTAACAATTATTAAAAATTTATTAATGACTCACAGTTTTAATGACCGCAGGCTCCTTTTTGGGTCCAACTTTGATTGGTCGTTGGCTCCTACTCTGGTGCGATCACCTGATCTTGATTCTTGGAGAATTGTATATTAAAGGTTTCTTTTTTTTGTGTTCTTTTTTTTCCTTAGTTAAAATTTATATCACAAAATTTTAACAAGAATTCATTCAGAACTTCAAATACTCCAAAACTTATATTTTTTTGAGTTTTTAAATCGAAATAATTTTTATTTAATTATTATATTATAATTTAAATTTTTTCTTTTAAACAAAAAAAAAATGTTTTTATCACTATATAGTCACTTTTATAGTTCCTTTGAATACTCCAAAACTTAGATTTTTTGGTTATATTTTTTTTAATAGAAATGAATTTTAATTTTTTAACACAATTTAATTTTTTTCTTTTAAACAAATAAAAAAAATTTTATTTAATTGTTATATTATAATTTTAATTCTTTCTTTTAAACGAAAAGAAATGTTTTTATCACTATATAGTCACTTTTATAGTACCTTTAAATACTCCAAAACTTAGATTTTTTGGTTATATTTTTTTTAATAGAAATGAATTTTAATTTTTTAACACAATTTAATTTTTTTCTTTTAAACAAATAAAAAAAAATTTTATTTAATTGTTATATTATAATTTTAATTCTTTCTTTTAAACAAAAAAAAATGTTTTTGTCACTATATAGTCACTTTTATAGTACCTTTAAATACTCCAAAACTTATATTTTTTGGTTATATTTTTTTCTTTTTTAATAGAAACAAATTTTATTTAATTATTAATTCACAATTTAATTTTTTTCTTTTAAACAAATAAAAAAATTTTATTTAATTATTAGATTGTGATTTTTTGCTCGGGCGCCAGTTACTATTTTGTAATAATACACTATTTATTTTATTTCTAAATTTTATTACGTTTAACTTTACAAGATCAGAACTGAAGTGACCTTTTTTATTTTTAGCTTTCTTTCAAAACAAATTTTAAAATATTTACTGTTACAATTACATTTTTTTGATTGGTTAATTTTATGGTGTGATTTTATACAAAAACAATAATAATCTCATTATAATTAATTACAAACAGTTTTAGCATATTAACAAATATAATAAGAAATATAAAGTGCACCGAGTGTCTCGGTTGGCGATGAATATAAGTGACAATGGTGTTGATGTGTTAACTTATATGAACATCGGGTATATTAGATTTGCTCCTCCGTTTGTAACGTATCGATCTAGACGAGCTAGATATAGTGTCAAGGGTACGTATCGGCTCAGAATCGAAAAATTAGTCGATCTAGCTATGTGTGTCTGTCCGTCCGTCCGTCCGTCCGTGTGTCCGTCAGCACGATAACTCAAAAACTAAAAGGGCTAGAGTCTTGAAATTCACACAAAGTCATTTTTAGACAATTTCTAGGTTCCCTATTGTTTTTGGTTAAAATCGGACCAAGGCTTCGGGGAGCTGCCATACAACTTTTTTGCACCAATATGAATTTCTTCAAAACTATTTATACTCCGCGGATGAAAATTACACACGGTTAGTTTTATAATGACTCCGGCACTTATATGAAGTTTCAAAATGTTAGGGCCCCATTTTCGGGGGGCTGCCATACAACTTCCTTGCACCAATATGAATTTCTTCAAAACTAATTATACTACGCGGATGAAAATTACACACGGTTATTTATATAATGAATCGAGCACTTATATGAAGTTTCAAAATGTTAGGGCCCCATTTACGGGGGGCTACCATACAACTTCTTTGCACCAATATGAATTTCTTCCAAACTAATTATACTACGAGGCTGAAAATTACACACGGTTAGTTATATAATGAATCGAGCACTTATATGAAGTTTCAAAATGTTAGGGCCCCATTTTCGGGGGGCTGCCACACAAAGTTTTCGATTCAATAACTTTGAATCTAATAAAGCTACAAGGTTAAAATTAAAATTGGGCAGGTAAATTAATAGGGCAAGTTACTTGGCAAAGTTGGACATCACTCGGACCATCGGACTTTTAGGGTGGGCCAATTTTTTTTTTTTGTTTTTTTTTTTTTTTATTTTTTTTTTTTATTTTTTTAAGCTTAAGTTATGGGACAATGAATGAAAATTTTTTTTTTTTTTTTGTGATTTTTTTTTTTTTTGTTAATATTTTTTTTTTTTTTTTTTAAGCTAAAGTTATGGGACAATGAATGAAAATTTTGTTTTTTGTTTTGTGATTTTTTTTTTTTTTTGTTAATTTTTTTTTTTTTTTTTAAGTCAAAATTATGGGGTAATGAGTTAAATGTATAAGGGAATTAAATTACGGTTTATTTTATACACCATAGTGGGTATGCACGGGTATCTAAAAGTTGACAAGGGCAACTATAATCTTCCTCGTTTAATGTAGTTTCTTTACTTGGAGTGGTTTTATAGTCCATCTTTTTTGCGTTTGGAGGGGTAAGTGAGTTATTTAACTTCCTTTTTTGTTTCTGTTTCACCCTTATCCACTCAGTCTCTTTCGCTAATTCTTCCTCATCTGTAGAGTATACTATTTTTTTACTGTTTTCTGACTTTGATAAATGTTGAACTTGTGAAGCTTGTAGAACTTGTGGTTTCTCTATCCTTAAATTAGTAATTTCATTTTTAAGATCCTGTATTTGTTTTTCCATATTGCTTATCAACTTCTTTAGTTGTGTTGTTTCATCGACAGCCTTCTGCCATTTGTTATACAGTGCTTGTTCATTTTGGAGTTCTCTAATTGGTGGTGATCTGTTAATTTTTCCGCTCTTCTTAAATGGGTCCGCTATATTGTTTTTTGATTTTTGGGCCACTGGCGACTCGACAGCCTTCTGCCATTTGTTATACAGTGCTTGTTCATTTTGGAGTTCTCTAATTGGTGGTGATCTGTTAATTTTTCCGCTCTTCTTAAATAGGTCCGCTATATTGTTTTTTGATTTTTGGGCCACTGGCGACTCCTCTGATCTTCTTATAAGATCAGCAAAGCCCTCGCCGGCAGCCGTGGCTTCTGCCGACACTTTGGTAGATATCCCTACCGGATTTATTTCTTTATTATCGTTATTCATATTTTCTATTTTATATATTGGTTGCATTTTACCTACTGCCAGGAGTTTAACTACCGTCCCTCAGGCATCAGACGCAGACCAGAGAGCCGCTCGTTCCGAGTCAGTCGCTTCGGGATTTTTGTTTGAACTTTTAGTCGCCTTTTACGACAAGCATTTCGTACTGCGGAAGTATTCTAATCCCCTACCGCAGGGCCGTATATAAGAATCATATATTTAGCATATAAGAATTGTTTTTAAGTTTTTGTTTTTGAATTGTAAAAAATAACATAATGAATAGAAAAATAAAACACTAACAAAAAAAAAAAAAACAAAAATTCTAAGTAAAATGAAAAGGTGGAAGGCGATAATAGAAGAATTTAACCACGAGTTTTAACCACGAGTGGTTTTATAGTCCATCTTTTTTGCGTTTGGAGGGGTAAGTGAGTTATTTAACTTCCTTTTTTGTTTCTGTTTCACCCTTATCCACTCAGTCTCTTTCGCTAATTCTTCCTCATATGAAGAGTATACTATTTTTTTACTGTTTTCTGACTTTGATAAGTGTTGAACTTGTGAAGCTTGTAGAACTTGTGGTTTCTGCATCTTTAAATTAGTAATTTCATTTTTAAGATCCTGTATTTGTTTTTCCATATTGCTTATCAACTTCTTTAGTTGTGTTGTTTCATCGACAGCCTTCTGCCATTTGTTATACATTGCTTGTTCATTTTGGAGTTCTCTAATTGGTGGTGATCTGTTAATTTTTCCGCTCTTCTTAAATGGGTCCGCTATATTGTTTTTTGATTTTTGGGCCACTAGCGACTCGACAGCCTTCTGCCATTTGTTATACAGTGCTTGTTCATTTTGGAGTTCTCTAATTGGTGGTGATCTGTTAATTTTTTCGCTCTTCTTAAATGGATCCGCTATATTGTTTTTTGATTTTTGGGCCACTGGCGACTCCTCTGACCTTCTCATAAAATCAGCAAAGCCCTCGCCGGCAGCCGTGGCTTCTGCCGACACTTTGGTAGATATCCCTACCGGATTTATTTCTTTATTATCGTTATTCATATTTTCTATTTTATATATTGGTTGCATTTTACCTACTGCCAGGAGTTTAACTGCCGTCCCTCAGGGCTCAGACGCAGACCAGAGAGCCAAGCAGATCTCTTCATTTTCTCGGTAGTACGCGGAAATGGAAAGCAGGCTCATCAGATCATGATGACTTTAACGACGGAATCAACAATATCACCCACATAACAAACCTACAAAATATAAAAATAGAAATAATTTAGCAAACCAAGATATTCTAAGAATTCAATATAAGATCAAATTAATGAAAGAAGAGGTAGTTCACCTCATATATGCCATACATTAGGCTAAAAATGGTATAGTTAATCCCATTTTACTATCTAAATCTAAAATAAAAATTTCAACGGAGGTTTTAGACGAAGAAAATTTTTCTTATTCCAACGCTGAAGAAGCGCTTGATTTTGCAAATGTTAAAATAATCACCAATGGTACTTGCTTATTCTGTCTTTTAGAAATACCACAAGTAAATAAAAATATTTATAAACAAGTAAAGAAACAGTCAGTCGGTGCAACCGACTTAGAAATACCCTACACCTATTTAGTTCAAATTTAAGGACATATCCATAAGTCATTTTAACACCATAGAAGCTGTTATTAATTTGATCGTAAGACATAGCTAACCAAATTAACTGTATAATACTAAAAACATTTTCTAATTACCCTATCTATTAAAAAATAGTACAAATTCTTACTAATTTATCTATTTAAAAATATTAAAAAACAAACAAACTTGAAATAAATGAAAATATATTTATTCCAATTCAAAAAAATTCTAATTATTAAATTTTGTGATAAAAAGATAATCAAAGCATAATATATTTAATAATCCAAATTTTTAAAATTGCAATTATTTTAAATGGTTAGTTTATATACCTAATAGAAAAGCTTATAAAAGAAAAATATGCAATAAATGTATTTCTAAAATACAATTAAAAATTTACACCTTTTCATATAATTCATTTAAATATTCAAATAAATTTTACATAAATGCAGCAAGTACCTTTGAACATAGCTGAACCACTACAATTAAGTCTAGATTTCGGAGACACATAGGACATAGGAAATATATTCTTTGGCTTCGAAATTAAACTCGACCACAACCAATTCCCATGGTACTTTCATTACTAGTAACCTACTGTTAAATTTCATCAAAATGCCGGCATTATTTTTTGAGTTATGGTGTTTTTATACCCTACACCTATAGAATAGGTAAAGGGGTATATTAACTTTGGTACGGTGTTTGTAACCACCTAAAGGAAGCGAGCTAGATATGGAAAAGTATATATATTTGTGATCAGCGTGACCGCCTTAGTCGATATAGCCATGTCCGTCCGTCCGTCCGTCCGTCCGTCCGTAGGCACGATAACTCAAAAAATAATGGAGCTATCTTGATGAAATTTTAACTGTAGGTTACTAGGACTGAAAGTACGGCGGGGATTGCATATGGGCGAAATCGGCCCATGGGTTCGGATTCTGGACCTTTTAATCGGTTTCAAGGCTAACGAACAAATATAAAAAATCACGATAACTCAACAACTAATGACGCTATCTTCATCAAATTTGTGCTGTAGGTTACTAGTAATGAAAATACTTCGGGAATTGCGTAAGGTCGGGATTGGACCATGGGTTCGGAACCTAGAACTTTTTGATCGAATTTAGGCCAAACGAGCATAATTCCGAAACCAATGAAGATAGAACCTCCAAATTTAGTATCAGGGTGTCCCTTCCTATTTCCTAAGTGTCTTGTGAATTTGGGTCCCATTGGAGTAGTGGCTCGGGGACCAGCCACACATTTCCGAAGACCTTAAAGCATATCTTTAAAATTAATAAAGATAACAACTTGAAAAAATGTAGAAGCTTCCAATTTGCCACAAGGGTGTTCTTTACTATCTCTTGCGTGTTCCCCTAATTTGGGATCAATTGGAGTGGTGGTTCTGTACCCCTCTCAGACCTCCCAAGTTTTAAAGGCTTATAATCGAAATTACTAAAAATAGTTACTTAAAATTAGGATAGACCGTTCAAATTGTGTACAAGGGTTAACTAGTACTATAAGTACAGCGCGGACTATATAAGGTCGAAATCAGCCCAACGGTTCGGATTCCGGACCTTTTAATTGATGTCAGGGCTAAGGAACATATATAAAAAATCACGATAACTCAACAACTAATGAGGCTATCTTCATGAAATTTGTGCTGTAGGTTATTGGCAGCGAAACTACGGCGGTGATTACGTACGGTGAGGATTGGACAATGGGTTCGGAACTTAGAACTTTTTGATCGAATTTAGGCCAAACGAGCATAATTCCGAAACCAATGAAGATAGAACCTCCAAATTTGGTATCGGGGTGTCCCTTCCTATTTCGTAAGTGTCTTTGAAATTGGGCCCCATTGGACTAGTGGATCGGGGACCAGCCACTCAGTTCTTAGGCCCTTAATGCATATTTTCGAAATTAATAAAGATAGTTACTTGAAACAAATGTAGAAGCTTCCAATTTGCCACAAGGGTGTTCTTTACTATTTCTTGCGTGCCCCCCTAATTTGGGATCAATTGGAGTGGTGGTTCAGAACCTCTCTTAGACCCCCCAATTTGTAAAAGCTTATCATCGAAATTAATAAAACTAGTAACTTAAAATTAAGATAGAGCGTTCCAATTGTGTACAAGGGTTAACTAGTATTGAAAGTATGACGGGACTGCATATGGGCGAAATCGTACCATAATTTCGGGTCCTGGAACCCGGAACCCTTGAAAAGTTCAAGGACTAACAAACATATATCTTAAAAACACCATAACTCAAAAAATAATGCCGGTATTTAGATGAAATTTAACAGTAGGTTACTAGTAATGAAAGTACCATGGGAATTGGGTGTGGTCGAGTTTAATTTCGAAGCCAAAGAATATATTTCCTATGTCTTATGTGTCTCCGAAATCTAGACTTAATTCTAGTGGTTCAGCTATGTTCAAAGGTACTTGCTGCATTTATGTAAAATTTATTTTTATATTTAAATGAATTATATGAAAAGGTGTAAATTTTTAATTGTATTTTAGAAATACATTTATTGCATATTTTGCGTTTATAAGTTTTTCTATTAGGTATATAAACTAACCATTTAAAATAATTGCAATTTTTAAAAATTTGGATTATTAAATATATTATGCTTTGATTATCTTTTTATCACAAAATTTAATAATTAGAATTTTTTCATTTTGTAATTGAATTGGAATAAATATATTTTCATTTATTTCAAGTTTGTTTGTTTTTTAATATTTTTAAATAGATAAATTAGTAAGAGTTTGTAGTATTTTTTAATAGATAGGGTAATTAGAAAATGTTTTTAGTATTATACAGTTAATTTGGTTAGCTATGTCTTAAGATCAAATTAATAACAGCTTCTATGGTGTTAAAATGACTTATGGATATGTCCTTAAATTTGAACAAAATAGGTGTAGGGTATTTCTAAGTCGGTTGCACCGACTGACTGTTTTTTTACTTGTTAAGATATATGTTTGTTAGTCCTTGAACTTTTCAAGGGTTCCAGGACCCGAAATTATGGTACGATTTCGCCCATATGCAGTCCCGTCATACTTTCAATACTAGTTAACCCTTGTACACAATTGGAACCCTCTATCTTAATTTTAAGTTACTAGTTTTATTAATTTCGATGATAAGCTTTTACAC